>CAKAOI010045818.1:0-44921 GCA_916701655.1 Sebastiscus albofasciatus | reverse complement strand
TATATATATATATATATATACACACATATATATATATATATTTATAGATATATATAGAGAGAGAGAGACTTCGATGCATCTCTATTTATTTTCTTCTCCCTAAAAAGAAAACTTAACGATATTTCTCATGGAATAATAAACAGCATTGGTTTATAAATAGGTGGATATGGTGCATTTTCATCTTTTACCATTTCCACCAATGAGAAAAAAATAAAATAAATTGACCCATCCAAGTGCATCTCAGTCCTTCAAAAAAAAAAAAAAAATCCCACAAAAATATTTTTAGTAAGATTTTGCGTCCAAATCAAAAGCAGCTATGAGCAGGAGTACAGGCTTTTTTTGAATGAAGCATCCCCTTCTCTAGATGGGCTGTTTTCTCTTAGTGGGATTACCCAGAATGCTTCTTGTTGCAGGAAGACTTTGGCGAGACATGTGAGGTCCCATGTAGGTTTGTGTTTCCCCCCGAAAAACAGATATCGTGTATAGTACAGTGGTTTTTTTTAAGGGTGTTTTGCATCTGAGGTGACAATTTTAGAAAGAGATTAAACCCGAGCACTCGACTGATGATCAAGGAGGGACTTAAATTCTGTTACGCCCCCAAAAAACTTTTCAACGTTTCAGAATGACAGTTTTATCATTCGCCTGGCATTTCAAAACTCATATACCAATCATTTTTACCATTTCGCCAGCCAATTACATTTTTAGAATACAGTAAAACATCCAAGACTTGGTTGGTTATCTGCCAAAGTGGCTGCTACAGTAGACAGACCTCCCAACCGAAGTTTACATTTAACAAAAGTTTCCTCCCTGCATCTCAATTCTTGCTACTTCACTCTGACGAGGGAATGAAAATGTTCCAGCTGTCGTCCGAAATGCTGCTCGATTTAAGTCCCAGTGGAGCCTCAATTTGTGTTAGCGGTCTCCATCCTGAAGCACAACCTGGCGGCTCAAAGTGAGTAAAGGATGTAAAAAAGGTTCCTTTTACACTCTGTGCTTTAAATTTTAACTCCTGACAGGTGCAATTAATCCCAAGAACACAGGAGTGAAGCAGTAAGAAGGGCCGTGTGCTTTGATCAATCTTTTCTGATCTTCTTTTGAAACTAAATCAAAGTGTGCAAACTCGAACTAGAAGAAACCGACGAGGGGAGCATGCCGACAGAAAAACAAAGTGGTAAAGACTCGACGCCGAGGAAGAAGAAGGGGGAACCGAACATCTTTTACACGACTGTTTCAGATTTCCCTGATCGCGTTCCTGCTGTAAACCCACGTGCTCTTGTCTGCCTGTTTGTCTTCAATTTTTAAAGGATGTTTGGTTCAACACCGTTCACACGAGCCCCAGCAGGACTCCCGACAAAAATCCCTTTCACACTCCCAACATGGCAAACTACATTCCAAAAAAAACCCCACTCATCATTTAGTAAAACATTCTAGGTCTATTCAACCGCTTCACTTTCCATATTTTACAAGCACTCTGTCAATGAAAATCCTCACCGATACAGAACCAGAGGCCAAAATCCAAACCACCGCACCAACTCCTTCAGCACAAAAAAATAAGCATCTGTAACGAGCCGTCACGTGACGAGTCATGTGACGCTGCACATCCTTCACCACGGCGTGTTCAACAGGCATCCACAAGGCACAACAACAAAAACAAAAAGGCTTCAGCGATTGTTGGTGTTGCAGAGTTGGTTTGCTCCTGGAAAACTCAATTTTGCATTTTTTATTTTCTTTCCTCTCTTCCCTTGACTTTCAGGATCAATTCCCTTTTTTTTCGCTTCAGGTACAATAATCGAATAATGCATTTGCCTGTGAGTCTGAGAAAACGCTAACAGTGCAAATAAAGTTCTGTCAATGTAAATCAAGTATTTTCTACATATAATCAGATGAGTAGCAGGTTCCAGGGTTCGACGTCTAGCACCATATCTAGAAGAAAGAACATAAAACATCCCACGGTCACCTCTCTCTGGACCAACACTCAACTCTTTTGGTGCATTTGAGGCAGGAAACTAACACTTTTTGTCATGTTGTCTCAGCAGATGTCTCAGCCTCGTCCTTATGACGGTTAGTCACCCGTCACAGCAGTAAACAGGCCGAGCAGCTGAATGGTAGCTAGTGTTAACTTCCTCCATCCTTATCGCAGCTCGCCAGTGTTTTCCTCACCTCCAGAGTGAACCGAACCGCTTCAGACGAGTAGCAGCCGCTTTATCGTCACAGCTGGATCTTAAATTTATCCGCCTATAACCCGCCCTGCGTCTTTCTTTTGACAGTTATGTGCCTGTTTAATTCCACAGTTTTTAAATAGAAAAATGAGAAGAGAGGAGAGCGTTGAAGCGTGAAAGCTTGCTCCGCTTTTCCCAAAAAATGCAATGCCAAGAAACTTCACCCCCCCCACCCCGACTCATTAAATGTCTTCGCACACACGGCGAGCAACGGACTCATTTTGCCTCAATGCCTAATTCGTCTTCAAGCAAAAAGTTTTGGTTGCAGATATCCACATGCCCTTCTTGTCTGACGCTTAAAAAAACAGCACTGATATCACATCACGGCTGTTAAGATACAAGCTATGCAACACAGCTAGCTAGTTAGCAGTGTTAGCAAACAGTAAAAACAACAACACAGCAGAGGGAGGTGATTCTTTACAGAGAAAATGATCAGAGGAAGAAATCACTGAGGCCACACCCAGCGACGATCGCCGGGAGTAACTGTACCGACAGACAAAGCTGAGCTGCTGGAAAAAAAACATCAACAAACTTTAAGTGTAAATAAATCTGAAACAAAATCCGTTTGAGGCGACAAAAAGGATCCGAGTCTTGTGGTGATTTAGAAGTTAAGTCTTGCATATGGATGTGAATATGTATTAAATCTGCTGATTATGACCCATAATTAAGCTACATAAAGATGCACAACAGTGCCACTCAACATGCAAACAAACCCCTCACTATGAGAGCCGAACGAGGTGGAGTCTGTTGTACGCACTCTTTCCCATCATCCACTAGGGTGACTTGCAACAATGCCCTGCTGACTAATTTAATCCCACAAGGCCATTCGGACAGAATGAATCAATTTCAGTGTTGTCTGTGCAGACTTATAGGCTGACACAACTAATGCAAAAAAGAGAAAAGGAGAAATAAAACAGAAATTAAAAAAAAAAAAAGTCAAATAAATAGAATAAAAAGAATGAAACGGTGCTCTACATGCACAGTAAAGTGCTTTTTGTCTGCAAGCCCTGATCCAGAAAAGAAGGCGTCCTCTATTCTCGTTTGTGACTGGTGATTCTGGGATATAAGTATTGAGTAGCCCTGACTTATATTTCCTTTTTTTAAACGCATCTGTGGAGCGTAGTGGGGGGGGTTGGAGGACTCGTGGAGGGGGCAGGGAGTCGCCCTACTGCGGGGACTTGGGCGGGGTGTGGTGGGGATCTTTGCTGGGGGTTTTCCCTGGGTGTGGGGGCGGGGAGGCCCACCGCCCGGCCGGCCTTCGGGCCTCCCTCGGGGGTCTGCCCGGGGTGACGGCCGCCGAGCCGGGTTTGGAGGAGGGGGGGTATGTCTCTCTGGCCTTGGCCTCCCCTGCAGGGGTGGCAGCGTCGGGGCACTTCCTCTCCTCGCCCGCGGGGGCAGCGCAGGCTGGCTTGGCTTCCTTGGGGGTCGGCGGTTGCTGTAATGTCGGGGCGTCCTTCACCCGCTGGCAGATCTCAGCGTAGGAGGGCTTCCTCAGCTCCTGGCAGGAAAAACAACAACAGTCATAAAACATTCTGCTCGTCTACTGGCCTCAACCATGTAATTCCTTCTGCACACCCGTTAATGTATGTTAAGTATGGGGCTGGAACGATTCACCTATCTCCCGATTCAATACAATCACCATACTTGAGTGCCAATTCAATATGTATTGCGACTCGATATTACAATTTATTGTGATTTTTGTTAACTTTTTTTAACACTACACCATGGGGGAACAAGTTGAATCATACACTTCTAGGGACTTTTACCTTGGAAAATATCTAAATTAATACAGCAAGAATGTTTGAGTTTCAGCATGTATGTAGTCAGAGATGTCCTGAAGTCAAATATATCAGTCATTGTCAGGAATTGATTTAATTTTTCAAAAAAAAATCAAAGAATAAAGACATGTCCCTCACAAATTAGTGGTATTTTCTTTTTCATTTATAAGGGACATGTAATGTTTTATACTTCTGGTGAATATAATCCAATCAATCTTATTTCCATAAATGTATTTTGTATATACAGTTCCCTTTGTTAACACCTTATTTTGAAAACCGGACGTAGTCACAAGTGTCTACTTCCTCTAACTTCTCCAAGGTGGTCTCTAGCTCTCCCGTCAGCTCCGTTCTCTTTATCCATCCATGGTCAGCTCCATCGGGGCCGTTTGAATGCAGAGAACATAAATGTCAGTATCTGGGTGCTCTACAGTCGTAACGTCGGCCCATTTCACCACGGAGATGAGAGTGACGGCCGGCTCGACCGCAACGTTACCACGATACGATAACTTTTCCTGAGTTAGCATGCAGCTTTAGCCGTGATGTCTAGCTCTGCTTTTCCTGTCAATGTGTGAAACCCAAAGTGTTTCCATCCTTTACTGGATGTGTAGTGTTCACCGCGCTGGATTTAACATGTGAGGGTGCAGGTCAGATCCACGCAGACCCTCTGCAGTTTTCTACTTTCCCACTTCAGCTTTGTTTTGGTCTTGAAACGGATATGACGTCACGTTACTCTGACTTCAACAATAAAAGCAGTAAGTTCATTCTACCTTCACATAGACTCAAGTGAAGCAAATATATCGATATATTCTGACATTGAAAAACAATTTAAAAATTGTAAAAATTCAAAAATCATACATAAGGGATTTCTTTTCCCCACCCCTGATGTTTATTGAACCCACATTTGGTGTGTAGACAGTATTTAATCTGCTGTATCCTGTATTATATTTCACCTCATCTTACAGGTCCTTTGGTGACTTCTGCTCACACCTACACACATCTGCAGTCTTCCTTCCATCATCCTGTTCCATCAGCTGCAGGTTTTAGCACTTCACTTGTGTTTTACTGCAATGCTAAAAAAACTAAAGCCGAGGGGAATTTCACCAGTACTGAAGCAGGGATTTGTTTTTCCTGCCAAGGCCATTCTTCTTATGGGAGGAGTGGTAAAAGCAATCAATTCTAAATAATAAAAACTTCCCTTACAGTGAATCTTTAAGACTGTATTGTTTTTTTAAAAAATGCACAACTTTTGTTCTCCCAGGAGTTGACTTCAATCAAATCAATACGGGACGCTGCAGAATTAAGGCACGATTAATTTGCCCTCTTTTGTTTATGCTGGGATTGATTTGTCTCAGAGGGGGGTAAGCATTAAAAAGGACTGGAGAGGTGAGACAGGTAAAGAAGAAATCAATACTGACTGTGGCAGCACCGTTGACCTGCACCGATTTGCTTGCGGTGGACAGAGTGCCGGGAACTCGCTCCACAGACAACTGCACCTCCTTCGGCTTCACCTCCGCCACCTTCACCTCCCTGAAATAAACACAACCAAGGAGGCAATGCCACGTTAAACAGGCGGTGAGAGGGTAGAGAAACATAACAGGTCAGAGTGATAATGTCGTAGAAATTAGACATTCTTTGAAGATGGAAAAATCTAATGAGAGAAAAGTCTCTTTCTTGTGAGGCACACGCTGAATGTGATGCTCAGGGGCACAAATCAACAAAGTAGAAGTCGAGGTACAGCAGCCGGGATGTGGGACAAATGTCATGAAACTGATGCTTTTCTGGAAAGTGACTACGTTTACATGCACAAAATATTCTGTTTTTATCCTTTATTCCGAAAAAGACAATATTGCCACTAAGCTGTTTATATGGCTCATGAAAATTAACATTCACATTTACATGCAGCCGTGCATACTCTGATTAAGTACACACGGAATTATATGGAAATCAGACTGACTGGATTATATTCACCGGAAGTATAAAACATTACATGTCCCTTATAAATTAAAAAGAAAATACCACTAATTTGTGAGGGAAATACCTTTTATTTAACAAAAATCACAAGAAAAGCATATTGTCCCTGACCTAATATCAAATTCAGAATATTGTCGTATTCGGAAATATAGTGGAATATTTGTGTGCATGAGAACGTAGTCAGTGTCATATCTTTCCCGCTGTGTTATTGTATACAGGAAAAATAACATGAGTGAACATAATGTTTTATAAACCTTATCTTGTCTTGAAATGATTCGAACTGTGATAGAGAAGGATGATGGATAATAAAGTAGAACAGCGCGACGTAGAGACTCAAAGTAAACTAATCTACTCATGAAACTCTCTGTCTACCTTACAACAGTGGATAAAAATCTACTTCCAGAACCTGCGCTACACTTCAGATTTCAACACCGTCAGTGTGGTTCTTACGCTGCTGGGAGGGAGGGAGCGGGACTGTGCGGCGTGCCGGCGGCTGGGGTCAGGGTCGGGGCTGAGGCTGGGGTCGGTGTCGGGGTGGTCGGCGAGGGCTGGAAGCTTGTGGGCATCGGGGAGGTGGAGGACCGGAGCGGCTCTTTGGGGCCCGCTGGAGAGAGAGCTCCTCCTGTACTGGAATCAGCACTTACATTCTGCCGTGAAAACAACACACCAACAGGAAGAGATTTAAAGTGAAGCAATGAAAGCAAGTTGTTGTAGTAGTAGAAGTATTATAATCAGTGGTTCTGTACTACGTAAATATTGAAGGAACAGGAGTATTTGATAAATCTACCGTCTTGGTGCTGCAGCTTTTTATGGATGATGGAACCTGCCAAAATCCAAAATAAATCAGTAAATAAACAACACGATAAATAAATAAATATATCAGAAAATAAATTGTGATTTGTTTTAATTTGCTTCTTTATTTATTTATGTTTGTATTAATTCCCTTATTTATCTACTTTTTTATTTTCCCTTTTATTTATGTATTTATTTTTAATTAAATAATTCATTAATAAAGTAATTTCTGCATTTATGTTTTATTTATTTTATATTTATTATTAAATGTATGTAATTATTTATTTCTGCACGATTTCTGCAAAAAAATAAAAAATAAAATCCCAAAATAAATACATACACTTAGCAATTAATAAAAATAAATACATAAATAAATAAAAGAGAAAATTAAACAAAAAGTAAATAAATAAGGGAATTAATACAGAGATAAATAAATAAAGACGCATATTAAAACAGAAATATCAATTTATGTCACATTTTTATCAATTAATTAATGGCTACATTTATCTTTATTATTATTTTTGCCACATTTAATGACATTTATTTATTTATTTATTTATCAAGTAATTTATTTATCTATCTTTTATTTTGGAACGTTCCGTCCTCCTTAGATTTAAACCCTGAATTATTGTTGTACTAAAATGCAGAAATTTAAATACTGAAGATAATTTCTTTTAAATAATGGTGATAAGTTGACAGCAGTGTGCCAAATGTAATTTCAGTACGTGTCCTTACCCGTTCTTTGCCGTTTCCGACAACTACGCTGCTGGCCAGCCGGTTGTCGAACACGTCGTCGGTCTTGAGCTGGCCGGCCGCTCCGGGCAGGGGAGGGAAGCTGGAGAGACCCAGCTCGAAGCTTGGAGACGGGGGTTTGGGAGGAGGAGGCGGCGACTGAGGCGTCACTCTCTACACGGCGGCAACAAACACACAGTCAGCACACAACTTAAAAAGGAGGAGGGAAAGAGAAACAACCTCGGAAGTCAGGCGACAGGACAGCACTAGTCAGTCAGACGACAGGACGTCTGCTGACAGCTCTGGACTCACTACAAGTTTAAAAACAGAAAGGAAAACAATGAAACTACTAATTACTTTACAGGATATGTTCAATCCTGCTTTCATTGTTTCCCTTCTGTTAGTCTCTTCATAAAAAGTAAAGCTCGAGTCATACCATTAGACTGACAAGGAGGACGACAAAAAAGTACTTACTGTAAACTTTTCGTCCCTCTTTTTCCTAGAAGCAGAAACATTTTTCCTTTAAGAAAGAGAACACTTCAATTTACAAACATCCATTCTATCTGAAACAATGACTTCACCCTGTACAACGTAAAATAACTAATTCTGCACAACACTAACCGTATTTAAAGTATTCACATCGTTTGATTGAACTCTCTGAGACCCACAATAGAACTGCTTTTGTGGTTTTTTTAGGGGGGTTCAAGGGCTCTTTAGGGGAGATAGCAGGTCAACAGTAAATGTCACATAGAAGTGGAACCTGAAGATTAATTTGAGATGCTGCTCAGCACTGTGTTAAGTTTTTCTAGTCATTAATAACAAATAAACATTAATTAATTCATTCATTATTTAAAATTAATTATGAAAGTGTATCAGGGTTTAGAAGATTGTGATCGAAGTATATGGTGGTCATGCTAAATTTAACCATTTTTTAACACTTGAATTGATGAAAGTTATCAATAATCCCTCCAAAATGCCACATTAAGACACTAAGACCTAGAGGAACACCATAGAAAAAGCCATGCTGTGATTTGGGATCAAAAACTTCTGCGATAATTGCATTTTTTGGCGATTGGATGGCGAGTACTTCTGAGTATTAAATACTTGACAAATCTCCCTTTAAAGTACATTTTGGACGGATAAGAAATGTGCGATTAATCGCGATTAAATATTTTAATCGATTGACAGCCCTAATTGAAATATGTTTTTTGGACCAGAGACAAAAAAACAAAACGTTTTTTCCTCTAAGTATCTGTTAGCGATCTCTAAATACGTGTAACTGTATTCAGATTTTAATTTCTGCACAGTTTGGCTCAAGAAACAAGTCATGCTGACATGTTGAGTTATCAGCCCAGTTTAAAGCTGGTGGTCATTACTTTAGTGAAAGCCTTTTATACAATAGTTTAGAAACTGAAAAGCTGATGTGTGTGCTGATATGAACTTTTGACAGCATGTTAGTGTGACACTTAAAAGTCAATAAATTTAGATTTAAAGTGTTTGTACTGTTTAAATTTGTAGCTACTGACGCTCAATGTGATTAACAAGACGGTCTTTATCTACCTGGTAAAAAGGTATGTCTATAAATGTACTTTTTTCGCAGATTCAAAGATCAGAATATTTAACCAAAGGGAAAAGAAACCCCCTATCAGGACAGCGGGGTGTCCTTATCAAGCCAGAGCAGTGTTCAGTGGCACACGGCAGGACTTCTGCATTAATGGAGCAGCGCCGTACCTTCCTCTGCCGATACCCAGGGAGTAGTCCGGGGTCGTGGGCTCAGTCACTCGCCCCGTGCCAACGGTGTCCCTGCGGGGGAAGGCTGCGGTGGAGGGTAACCTGGTTCTGGGCTGGCTGGTGGGGAGTCGTGTCGGCGGACTGCTGCGAATCCCGTTGAGCCTCTCGCTGGGGAAGCTGGGAAAGAGGCCCGGGTTGTCCAGAAGCCCGGCGCTGCGGTCCGCTGTGGGGATGGTCGGCCTCAAGTGAGGTTTACTGTGATTCCTGCGGGAAACAGGAACGCTTCAGTCAACAAGTACTACGTGTGATAAAGTGACTCAGCAAGAATAATGAGAACAATAAGGTGCAGTTCAGATGTCGCAAGACTTTTTTGATGTTGAGATTTTAATTGAAAATAGCAAAAAATATCACATCAGAACTTAAAGGGACTGTTTGTAACTTCTTACACGTATAAATCATTGCGGGTCGGTGTCCCATGCACGCTCCCGTGTGGCTACGCTGTTCAGACAAGACTCCAACACAAACTACACGGAAGCACCAAAACCGCAAAGTTATATCTAGTGAAGCCCGTCTGTTAAACAGTGTTGGCTGCGGTCGGAGGACACGGGGGAGACCGTAGCTTTGGTCTCCAGGGCTGGAGTACTCTGCTCCTCTGCCTGCCTGCTTGCCTTCACTCACACACCGCGCTCGTTCTCACTCTTTCGCTCCACTCTCACGTACATGTGCGCTCACTCCACACTGCAGAAGAGTTAGTTTAGCTCTGAGAATATCTAGTGAATGTTCAGTGGACGTTTGTGCAGAAATAACTGCTGCAGCTCCTCCAGACCAACAGAGGTTTCCCGTGTCTTGTGAAGTGACGGGGATCCGCAGAGAGAAACGTTATCGTCACCGACCAAAACTCCGGTGTCTCCCCCGTTCCCTCCGGCCGCGGTCGGGAGGCTAAGGCAGGAAAAGCCAACACTAGGATCAGCATTGATTCATGGAGAGACCTTGGTCTGGTCAGCTAACATTACTGCCAAGCAGCTGAAATATAGAGTGATATTGTGGTTTTAGCTGACGTGCGTCGCCTCACTGTTTTGACCGATGCTCGTCCATGTCTATGCAGAGCGAGCACGAGCGAGCAACAGGACGCTGACTTTTGTTGACTTAACGGCCACAGATGTTGCTGTTAACAAGCAATTTCTGATTCTTACAAACAGTCCCTTTAAGTCTGTGGTTTGTGTTCATTTGACAAAGGAGAGGACGAGAAGACAAAATAATATGACTGATAGACTTTGCCTAAAAATACAAATAAAAAGCAACTGTTATTGAAGTGATCCGTGTAGATTTAAAAACGCAAAACAACATTTTCAATTAGCAGGATCTGACGGAGCTCGTTTTCCTTCATTAGTTGGCGAGAAGCCACAGCTACGAACCTGTTCCTGGGCGAGTAGTGTCTGACGGTGAGGGGGGACGTCGCTGGTTTGAAACTGTGTGATGTCGTAAATCCATTGATGAACTGGTTGTTGTGAAATGGTGCAACCTGGCAGACAGAAAACATGATTCACCAGCTGCATGAACAGGAAGTCAGAATGACATATTCAGTGTTTGCAGTGAAAATGTACATCTAATAAACCAGATGCCATGAAATCAAAATTGTATCGTAATGCCTCTTATCCACTGCGTGTTGACTGGTTCATAAATACAGGACAAAGTCGTTAATAAATTTGACCCTCCTGATGTTTTTTGCCTTAAAGTCCAGCAGATAAAATGGAAATGCAAAAATAATGCAGAGAAATCATCTTAAAACCATTTAAACACACAACTGACTGATTAAACACCACTTCCTTGACTTCAATGGTTCTCACCAGCGTGGGGTCGATGAAACTGTGTGTGGCCGACCAGGCCTGCGGCGTGATGAGGCTGTATAAGGGGAACTGCTGCTGGGGGCTGTAAACCGGCGGGATGTAGTAGGACGTGTAGCGCTGCTGCTGGGCGTACGGGTTCACCTCCACCGGCCGGTAACCGTTCTTTGGCATGAAAGTGTTTATAGCGATTGCCTTCGCCTTTATTCTCGCCTGGTAGAGAGAGGAAGAGAGAAAGAACAGGGCGGGAAATTATCATTTTATACACCAAGTTGTACATTTCTTTGCTTCTTCTAAATGTGAAAAACTATTAACATCTTCATTAGAAATTCACATGTGCAGGATGAAATTATAGGAAGTTGGATGTATGAAAACAAAAGTCTGCTAAAATTTGATTTAAAAAAAAAAAAAGAAGCTTTCACTGATGTGTTGTGAAGGATTTTTATTTAAACCCAAATTTTCACTTTTAGCAGTTTGATAAATATCAGCATTGGTCTACATCCATTTTCCCTTAAATACTCCTCGTTATTAAGTATACATTTGTGCCATTAGTTTATTGCTTATCACTGACAAAGCCTGACAAAGGTTTATTAATGTTTTGACCTGAATTGAAGCAATCATTTTGACTAACCACTGGCCACATAAGTCCCATATCATTTTTAATTTAGTACAACATTGGGGGCAAAGAAAAAAAAAAAATGTGGCTCGCAAACAGAAGTTAGTTTTGTGTTCTATAATTGAATGTATTCATTAAGTGTAAATAAGTAGTAAATGACAGAACCAATAAAATCGGACTCATTGTGCAGTCCAACAACACGTTATATAAATGAGTGGGAGAAGAAGCAGCTTCTCTTCTGTGGTGTTAATGGAGATTTTCATACATTAGTGGAACTACTTAAAAGTGTGAAGTCACGTCGGCTCTGAATGAACATCTTAAGTGAAGGTTTGATTTGAGAGTCCTCCTGCTGAAAACCTCGATGTGTGTTTCTGTGTAACACTGATTAATTATGCATGAGGAAGGACATCTTTGTCCTGTTCTTCACTAATGAAAATTCAACATTTAAGACTTTGTGGAAGCACAAATGTGCTTGAATTTGGCTTGAAGCGCATAAACTGACCTTGACATAGTCCTATCATCACAGAAAATAAAAGACTTTCCCACAAACAGACGGACGGCAACGTGAGTGAAATGAACAAAAAGAAAAATAAGTGTATGACCGTCACTTTAAACCAGAAAGTTCACGCCACAAATGAGTGTTTCATTTAGACTTTTTCTTTCCTGAGAATGAGCGACGATTGAACAAAGTTCATACTGATTAGTATATGATGCTCTCTCTAAAGAGTGGACGATAAACATATGCATATTCAGTTTATATGGAATTTAAAGATGGTCTCTAAAAGAGGTTATGTATGCAGTCTTTTGAACGTGTGATTTTGGTTGTTGGGTCAGTATTTGTTGGTACACATGACGTTTTTCTGTACAATAATGTAATGTAACTCACCTTAATAGGCTTCCCTTGGAAGGTCTTCACCTCCTCACGGAGATATTGATATGCCTTTATCAAGAGAAAGTGAACAACATGGTGTTAGGTCAATTTTGCCCTCCCTGGAAGAGACCTCCAGCTCCCGCTGCCTCAGTAGGTCCACAACTATTCTCAGGGACTCCTCCCACCCAGCTCATCACCTATCTGTGCAATATATCCTTAATGCAATATTCACCTGAAGTGCAACTTTGTGATTTAAATCTCAAGTTTTTTTCTTGTAAATTTACGACTTTAATCTTGGAAGTTTTTTCCTCGGTATACTAGCCCCCTCTCCTGGCTCAGTAATTTATTATTATTTTTTTAACCAACAATGTCCCTAATACGCCAGCGTAAGAAAGTGGATTGCGAGATAGAAGGAAAATGTAATATGGGCTTAAAGACAGCAAAATAAAAAAAATAATTTTAATCCTGTGCCCCAATCAAAAGTGATTTGGTGTGACTTGTTAACCCCGCCTTTCATATAAAACAGCATTTGACCATTAGCTTATGGGACTAGGAACCAGCAGAGCAACATCATGGAGTGTGAGTGTGTCTGAATGTCAGTAGTAGTTAAAAAAAAAATGTGTGGTTGAGGTCTAATCTATTAAGTTCACCCTCGTCCTAATCCTCCTGATCTAACAACACAGGCGAGAGAGGATACAGAATAATAGATAACAGTTCAATAAAATAAAATAGAGTGTCTTGTCACTGTCGTTACCTGCTGTGCATCTGCTTCTGATTCAAAGGTGATGAACCAGTTGTCGTTGTAGGCAAATTCACAGTTGATGAACTTGGGTAAGTTGTCCCCTTTAAAAAGAGCCTCGACCTCCTGCAAAACAAAACAGGAAAAGGAAGTTATCACATTCAGTTGTTTTCACAGTGACACACTAAAAAACAACCTTTCCCGAATATAACAGCTTTGCACCAGGAAATAAAAGTTAAACCAAACCAATCAAGCATCGAGTCATACAGGAAAACTGTGTCTTATCTATTAGTTTGACTTAAAACAGATGTCAACGAGTTGGTGTTGACTCGGCATCCAAAATATTTCCACCTTAAGAAAAACATTACACGTTTTCCTTCTGTGTGAAAGCAGATGATCTAATTGATTTAATTTATGGTGCGTTAAAACATTAAAGCTAGTGTAACATTTAGGAACTGAGAAATTCTGTGACATAAACCATCATTTTAATCTTTTTCAGGTCCAATATGTGCAGACTTCAGGCTTGTTTAACTTGAAAACACACCCCCAAAACTGACTGTAGTTACCGTCTCTTTTAAAACATACATACTCGATTGGCACACTAAATAAACATTGGACTAAAATGACTAAAAACAAAAAAAAAAAATGAGAACCCAAAACACAATACGCCTGGTAAATTAACACCAGAGTATAGTTGGAGCTGGGGTGCTTCGTGAACTTGAATTTGTTTGCAAGAAAGCTGTAAGGTCAATTATCATGTCTGAGTCCTGCTGTAAATAATTTAGTTGGCTCTGAATACTTTATGTGACTGATAAATTTAAGTATGTGCTTGTACTGCTGGTGATGCACAATAAATAAAAAAGATTAAATAACAACAAAAATAGGTTTCCTCCCTTGATTGTGACCTCATCGCTACGTTTACATGCACACTAATATTCCACTATTATTCCAAATTTGATATGAGTCATGAAAACAGTATATTCTGTTCGGATATTTCGAATTAGGCTTTATTCCGCATTAGAGTAGGGCGATATCACAGGATGTACCGTGCAACGCTAGAAATGTGTCCATGTGTTCAAATGTAATCTCGTAAAATGTAGTTTTTGGAGAGAAACGTGAATAAATCCAGTTGTTTGAAGGAGATGTTTTCACAGTTATATAAAATAAATCATAGAGAGGGATCTATGACCTGTTTAATTTCCTAACACTAGCTCCGAGCAGGTTATAATAATACATACTTAAAACTACTGATGTCAAGCTTCTGTAGAAAGCAACCAGAGTTGGTGATAGTTGAAACAGTGGAAAGACTGATCAAGACAGTTTTGATGAGTTTTATCTTGTTTCTGTCGAGTTTGAATGAAGTGCGTTTTACAATGATGTTTTACATGATGACGATCATGTGGTAGCTGCATGTGTGTGTGTGTGCGTGCGCATGTGTGTGTGTGACGGGCAAAATAAAACAGATATATGAATATGAGACTATTGAAAACGGGCCGGCTTCAGTCAGCTGCTGATTGACGGTGCATATCCAGCTGTTAGTCTAGGAGGCGCTACATTTATGCAGCAGAGTTTTCTATGAGCGTAGAACGCATTTTAAAACGCCAATATTGTATACTATCATGTTCATTCAATTGTTGGAAGCCATAAACGTGATTAATATTCAATTAATTGTGCAGCCCTAAGTTCCACTAATGTCATTTAATGCAGTTGAAATAAACATGAACACATCATTTTTTGACATGCTTCCTTAACGTTGACACAACATGATACAATAACATTAATTGTTTGTATGCGATTAAGGATTATTGGACACTGTTGGAAGTGTAAAATGTACTGCTGTGATAATAACCTTCTTCAGTCGGCTTAACTGAAAATGTTTTGTCACGCCGACGCAGATAAGTTACTGATATTATAAGCCTTCTGCAAATATTCTACTGCTCGACTGGTTCAGGGAAAAGGCTTCAGAGTAACATTAAACCTCCTAAAATCTGCACCGTAGTGTGCGGCAGCTGCATTAGTGGAAAAAGGGGATGGAGTGCGTCTCCATATTAAAATCCTGACCAGGTGTAGGGAACAACAGGTGAGATAAATTGGATGTATGAATGCAGGATGGACTCCCTGGTCTCCACACCACCTTGCTGTCATGGTTTATTCAACTGATTCTATTACACAGATGGTGTTCTGCATCACCAAGACCTAGGATTGTGCAAAGTACTGATATTAACTATATCAATAATGCATTTGCAATGTGGTTTCATCTTTTTTTTTAAATTATGTCTTGGTTACATTTTCTTTTTAAACTGTGGATGAATAAAAAATAACAATTTGAGGCATTTAAAAAACAAAATAACCAAATGAGAATAGACTTTGAATTATTTTTAAAGACTTTAAATAAAAGACCTACCAAGAAACGTGAATGCAGGCATGTTTGGTACCTTCAATGTGCATATGTTAAGCTTGTATTTAGGATGTGAGCAGAGTCTGTGAAAGTGTGTATGAACTGAATAATCAAACATGTAGTCTTTGTTGACTAAATGCTGGAGATCACTGACAAACGTCTCTATAAAGAAGGAGGACTACATTGTTGTTGCCAGAGTGAGACACCATGCAACATCCACTGACCTCGATGGGCGTGCTCTCAGGAACCTCTCGGAGGATCACGATGCAGCGGTTCTGATTGGGTCGCACCTTCTCCCCCTTCTCATCCACTTGGACCAGTGGCAGAGCTGGAGATTACAAAGACAGAATGAGGCTTTCACAGACTTTGATTTCAAAAATTATAAAAAGTTTTTTTGAATGCAGTATAGATGTGTTATTTCCACCTATTCTAAAATGGTGTATTTGAATATTTCTGCCTACTGGGGTCCCCAAACAGTCTTAGAATTACATAAATTGGGTCTCACTGCAAAGCTGAGACTCTTGTGGATCCAATGACTCTAATTGTATTCAAGTGTAATGATGTTTACACAGAAGTGCTCGCCATCCAATTGCCAAAATCTGAAAATGTCAAAAGTTTTTGATCCCAAATCACAGCATGGCTTTTTCTCTGGTGTTCCTCAAGGTCTTGGTGTCTTAATGTGGTATTTTGGAGGGATTATTGATCATTTTGATCAATTCTCAAGTGGTAAAAGAAATGGTTGAATTTACCACCAAATATTCTACACTATTACAATTTATTTTAATGAATGAATGAATTAATTCATGTTTATTTCAGATGTATGACTAGAACAACTTGACAGAGTGCTGAGCAGCATCTGAAATTAATCTTCAGGTTTCAAGCTTTCAGATGATGTACACCACTTCTATGTGACATCTACTGTTGACCTGCCATCTCCCCCTAAAAAATGGGTCTACTGTGGGTCTCAGAGGGTTAATCGCAAATGAATCACACATTTTTTATCTGTTCAAAATGTATCCTAAAGGAGATTTGGCATGTATTTAATACTCTTATCAACATGGGAGTGGGCAAATATTTTGCTTTATGCAAATGTATGTATATATTTATTATTGTAAATCAATTAACAACACAAACAATGACAGATATTGTCCAGAAACCCTCACAGGTACTGCATTTAGCGTAAAAGATATGCTCAAATCATAACATGGCAAATTGTTAGCGAGAGTTAACCTAGTTGCCTCAAAAAAAAAAACAACTTAATACTACAGTAATACATGAAGCCTAACAGCAGCACGAATAAAGTTAGTTTGTTTACAGTACCTCATCCAATTTCATACATAAAATCTTGACACTGAGCCATAAAACAGGAGAGCAGCTTGAAGCCAGACGGGATTAATTTAAGCAGTAAATTAAGTATGTGTATAAATCAAACACAAGCAGGTAAGACTCTGCTGAATGCACTTTAACAGCCTCTCCTGGGAAATCAACCCCGACCACATGCTGATAAAATGCAGCGTGCCTGGTAATTTTGTCTTGTCTTACAGCCTCCTAAAGCAGGTAAGCAACCATCATTAAACTCCTGCTTCACTCCCAAGATTCTAGTTGGCCAGTGAAATCGTAAAGTGGATAATAAGGCACAACAACAATTTTACTCACATCGTAAAATGTCCACGATCAGCTCCACATCAGTGCTGAGCTTCTTGACGTGGTCCAGGTTGGCCACCGTCACAATTGGCACATATTGGTCACTGTCCATCTGGGAGATGAGGTACATGTCACTGGCCAGATTCTCCCTGAGAGAAACAGAAGAGGCAGAGGAAGTCAGCTCAGATGGCACCACGAGCAACGGTGAAATTAAACCATTATTTACACAGATAAAGTTGACTGCACTTCTCTGATTACCAGCTACAGAGTGTCCTCACCTGAGAGGTGTCACATTAAAATACGCTCTACATCTAATGAACATCAAGCAGCTTTGTTTTTGGAGGTTTATATCATTCTGTCGCTTCCCAGTGGTGCTCCTCATGTATTCATATCCAAACATTCAAAATGTTGTTTTCCCTTCAAGCCCCTCTAAAAGCTTTTTCTCAAGTGACCGGAGGTAGATTTCTCCATGATGACGCTGCTACATGTACAGTATATATACATCCTAATAGTCAGTGTTTTAACGTCACATACAGTAACTTAGATGGTGGTTGGCGTGCTCCCAGTTTGGAGAAGCAGACAGGAGTACCGGCAGGAAGCTAAGCAATGTACTGCTGTGGATGCCATGTTAGTTCAGATCAGAACGTCACACAATAACACAAACAAACTGCCTACATTTGAACTGATATTGATATTTTTTAGGTAGCTAAAATATGCTTTTCTGCCGCTCCCGTCCACAGCCGCTTTGCCTCACCATCAGACAGCTCTTTCTGATGGAGAAGTGAAGCCACTATATCGCTCTATTCAAAGCCACCAGACTAGATTCACAAAAGCAGTAATTTCACCTGAGCATGCAAGAGTATACACACAACCCGTCTTCAAAAAATCCAAACTAACCCTTTCAGTTATTTCCAAACTTAGCACAGCTAACTTTGACTAAGCTAGTGTTATCGCTCACATTATCCCTAACCTTTAGCTTACTGTGGTGACCTACATCACTGCTTTTTGCAACCGCTAAGTGGGCGTTTCCATTTGAAAAATCAGGTATCAGTCAGTGTTGTTGTCGAGGATTTCCCTTTCCAGAATAAGAGAATATGTCTACACAAAGGAGGCCAGAAGACAGGAGATGATGCTGTGTAGGTTTTTAGAGTTTTCAGATGTGCCCAGTATAACCAAAAGTGGATATGGTCTTATTTAGACTTGAAAAACCTTGAAAATGAAAATATTGCAAACAAGAATTCTTGTAACTTAGGGCGTAATGCATAACGATTAAGTAAATCTGCCATGTCTCACAAATTGGTGACATTACTGGGAAGATGTTATATAGTTTTACCTTCACAAGTGAAACTCTGGAACCTCTCAGAAACTTTAGTCTACAGCTGTTGCACGCTTGGCTGCTTGGCTGATGAAAGCCAAGTGCTTTTCTCAAAGGAAATGTTATGTAGGTGTCCATGGTTTCACTTTCTACGGATATTTTCTCATCCAGTATTTCATAACCCAGTCCCTTCTGGTTTCTTTAACCTCTTAGCGTTAGTCTCCCCTTCAGGTCTGGTCATTGCCATTTAGGTTGTGTTACTTCTTCTGTAGTTTTTCGAGAAGCTAACTAAACTATATTTGATAACTTGTTCCAAGTTGATAAAGAAAAAAAAGAAAAGTCAAAGTTTGCAAGGCCTTGATTTCCTCCAAACCAGCAGCTAAACCACCACCACCACCACAGAGGCATTTAACAGTATGAAATAAAGCTTTCATTCAGACCACGCCTGACGCCCACACACAGAGACGGAGAGAGAGAGAGAGAGAGAGAGAGAGAAAGAGAGAGAGAGAGAGAGACAGAGAGACAGAGAGACAGAGAGAGAGAGAGAGAGAGAGACAGAGATGCTTGATCAGTATCAAAAACAATGCATAGTCCCACACTGGTGGCAGAAAACATCTAGAACTAATTATTAATACATTTATTTTGATGTGATTTTAACTAAATACTTCGGTACCAAGTCGATGCCAATGTTCTGAAAACCTGACGATACTCGTTTTTCTACAGTACCGCAGGTACCGTCAGGGCTTGAAGCTAACCGTGAGACCGTGGGCCGCGAGCAACGTGACTCGGCTGCGGGCGGCTAATCTAGAGATTTGCCGTGTGTCGCCTATTTTTTCCACGTGACGCACGTGGTTCTCAGCAAAAATAGACAGTGAAAATGATCTGTTGAGGGCTGGCAGCAACGCTGTCTGTGTGGACGCCACACACGTCCGAACCGCAGTTCAGCGGCTGCAGCCGTACTGCTCACCCGGGCTGTGTGACTGCTCTATCCCGTTAACATGGGCGCCGAAATGCAAAGCAAAAGACGCAACGGAACAGAATGTCGGTAGCCTGTACGTAACCATAGACGACCTGTGTGGGTATGACGTAATTTATCGGGTGTTGCATCTCCCTCTGGTGTGTGTGCTAAAACCAAAATGTGTGTGTGTTTATCATGGTAATGACAATGTTGCAAAGTCCATGTCGTGGCCAAGCGTGACACCGGAGATGAAACCGGTATACCCCCCACTTCATGTGTACATTTCAGTCAGTCCGTTGTGCCTGCCCTGCATAAATGGGAGCAAGCTCCAGTTCAGGAATTATGAACAGCTAATACTTTATTAATCCGCAGGGTGAAATTGGGTTACATTTACATTACAGACATTTCTGTTATTTATTTATTGTTTATTGACAATATGCCAGTGTTTGAGTGCCTTCATTGTTAAACTAAGAATCATGGCCAATGAGCAACTGTTGAATGTTTATAATTTTCAAAATAAATTAAAGTTATTACTACATTTTCTTTGCTGTGACATTTTTCTTGCCGTGGCTCAATTTAAGTGCTCTTTTCCACATTTTCAAAGTGTGAAACAGCTGCTGAACAAAGCCAGAAGTGGATGGGCGCTGAGATTTTAGCATGGTGTACATTAAAAAGGAATTCCTGAACAGAGGTCTAGTAGCATATTTTTTGCTTCCTTCCTGTGTCACATTGTAGAGAAAATGCTTCCATATTTTTAGAGTTTCTTTCAAAAAATGTCATATAAGAAAAGAACTCCTAATTATATACAATGGTTGATCACAACATGACTCCAGACTATTGAGTCTATAATCTAGAGGACCTGAACGACCAACGTCACCATTCTGTGTCTTGGTTTTGAATCAAAAACATATCTGCTGAAATTTCTCTGTAAACAAACCTACTCATTATTGTGTAAAAATACAGCCAGTACCTCATTGTGATGTAAAATTATCAAGGTAAACTCACCGGGAAAGACAGAACTCCAAAGTCTTCTTCAGGTGCTCCCTCAAGCCCTCCTGAGGACTCTCTTGCTGGGGATCACTACCTGCTGACACACAGGTGGAAATGTTTTTGTAAATTAAAGAGCAACTTAACAAATCCCTGACCAAAACATTAAAACCAGTGAAATTTAAGACTGTAATGAATAAACTGAGTTTAAAGCAGGATGTGGGTGAGGAAGAGCAGATGCAGAACATTTCAAGGATTACTTGTATTAAAAAGTAGTTTATTTATACAGAAAACATTTAGCATGCTCGTTAGTAGTTCAACAAAAATTCAACCATGCCCTTCAGGGCATTTAAGGATAAATGTCTTGTCATGAATAGTGTCTGGCACTGGTCAATTAAACTTTAATGCTGCGATAAATAAAACATAAAAACAAATAGCTCTTAAGCGGTCACTGCGATGCCTCCAAGTCGATAAATTCTGCCACTCGAGGCAAGAGTACAGCTCTTAACAACATGATGTCATTTTTCTCCAATCACCAAGAAAATAAAGAGACAATAGTGCTTGCATCACTCAACACGAGTCCGTAACTATGATCATTCACTTTACCTGCCAACCACAACAAGTAGATACAGTCTATCTCAGCCAACAGCTCTGTGACATCTACAAATCACTATGTTGCATTTTTAATATCACAAATACACCATTTTTAAACCCTAAAAACTTTCTAACATTAATAAGAGTTTTACATTTTATTCAGTTTTTATTCCAGCAGCCACACATACACAGAAAAATAAAGAATTCCTATGTTTGTTTTATTGAAAACCTATGCAATGGGTCCAGCCCACAGCCTGCTCTGACAAACAACCAATCACTAACCAGCCCACCTGTGCGCCCTGGTTGCCCAGGCTCGGGGTATTCTGTGTAGGCTGGCTCGGAGCACTCCAGGGTGACGGAGGCCACGGGGGCCGGCTCGGCCAGCATTACTGGCACCGGTGGAGGCTCATCTGGGTCGGTTAGTAGGGGCTCCTTGAAAGCCTTGTCTTCACTGGCTTCATAGCCTGTCAGAATCAACAAGGGGAGGTATAATGATTATTAAAAGGTGTGAGGATGGCAATTCTCAAAAGCCATAAAAAAAGTGGTGACTAAGAAAAGTGGTAACTAAAAGTGGTGACTTTAAAAAGATCAAAGTGACTGGGATGCTGGCATATATGTTCGTCTCTTATTTTCTGCATTAGTAAGTGCCCACAAATATGAAAGGACCAATCAGTTTGCTAACTCTTTTGTCTTTTTTAGATCACTATTAAATAAGATGGTATTCATATAATGTGAGCATCTCAAATAATAGACGAGTCAGCACAAACAAATAAAGGTTAGGTAAAAAAACACTGAGAACAAGTGAGATTACCTTTATTATAAAATCTTAAATTATAAATTCAGAAGCACTAATTTCATCAAAACAAAACCAAGTCATGTCATAATCTATAATATGCTGCTCTGAGATAATAAAAAAAAACAGGAATCCATTTTTTTATTAACTAATATTTTACTCCATTTCTCTGTTTTTTCTATCACTGTTAAGCTTCTGTTAATGAAACTCAAGAATTCCCGGAAAAATTTCACATTAAAAATCCAACAAGAAAGAGGATTTACATCCTTTGAGCTGCTTGAGTGCTTTAAATGAAACATTTTGGGAAGGAAGTGCTGAGTTTCACTAACAGAAGCTTACAGCAATAATAAAAAAAAAAAAGCAAAGTGAAAGCGGCTGTAAATTATTTGTTATTGGAAACTGTTTTTCTCAGAGAGAACATAGTAATAGTATGACATAATCAGGTTGCTGTACTGCCTGAATTAGTGCTCTAGAATAAACAGTTTATTTAATTTAATCAAGACAGCCGGTAGGCGTAGAGGAAGTGTTTAGCTTGTAGTAGGACACAGCAAATTAAACCAGGAAACCGGTCAGAAAACAGGGAGATGTTTCGAGGAAACATGACACTTATAAAACAGGTTAAACTGGAAATAAAGATCTGTCTCTGATATGAAATCGTAAGGCTTGGTCCCACACATTTCCCCAACTGTAAAGACGATTTTGCAAAATTGTCACAATTCTAGACTCGGAAGGTTGTTTACTACTGAAAAAAAGGCTGATCCAAAAAAAATAGAAAACTAGTATGAATGTTATGGAGGAAGGTAACATGCATGAGAGCAGTGATAGGGTAACTTCCATTTCAAATGTCTGAATTAAATCTATAACTCCTTGATGGTGCTGAGCAGTCAACTTAATAACACCCTGACCACTCAACACTGATAGATCTTTATTAACCAAAATATACAAATAAAACTCCGCCTGCAGGTGCCGTTCTTTCCTACAGATATAGCTATAGTGACATTGAGTCGTTAAGGAAGAGGAACCAGCCACTGTTATTGTGAATTTTCCATCATAAAGGGAATTATTTTCCTCAACACTAAGTCTCTGTAGTGGTGAAAAAAGGCCACAATGTGACTATATCGAGTCTCCAGTCTTACGCAATGAATTTTCCATAAATGTCCTCGCAGACGTAAGAGATGAAACGGGCCGGGACGTCAATCAGAGTCAAAACGTAGACTAATCAATAATTTCTGTTTCGCCACCATATCCTTGTTGCCTCTGCGTTGGCTATACTTGGCTGGGCACATTAAAGTGAGTGATTACGGTCATTTGTGTGGAGGGAACGGTGACTGTGGTTGGAATATTCATAGCTCATACTAAATTGAGTATGAATGATTTAAGAGGCGTCGCAGCATGAAAAGTGACAAGAATGGACAGAGGCGGGCTGCAAAGTAAAATGAGGGCTCGTGTGTGGAGCCCAACTGTTGTTTCAACGAGCCAACATTACTGGATTATTATAGATATATTGTGTTGGCAGATGAGCAGTAAATAGACTGCATTGTAATACTTCAGCTCATTTCAACGCCTCAACTCCACCCAACCCCAACCAACTTCATGTGTCTTCTGTTTAGTGTTTCAGAATTAAAGGGTCTATATGTAACTTTTTACACGTATAAATCATTTTTTTTTTTTTATTGCAAATGAGGGAACTGGTCGTAACCTAACCTAAAAAAACAAGACCTTCCACAACTTTCTGTGTTTCCTCAATCAGCCTGTAGACTGCTTTTAATGTGAAAGAGTCGGGTCGGTGTCCCAGCTGATGTGACGCCATGCGCGCTTGCGTGTGCCTACTCTCTTCAGCGCAGTCACAGGGATAGCTAACGATAGCTAACATTCGGTTAAAAATGGAGTCCACTGACACAGACAAACGACCAGCCTCCACCAAAAGACTCCAACACAAACTCCACGGAAGCACAAGAAACGCAAAGTTATATCTAGTGAAGCCCGTCTTGCAAAACAGGAATGTGACCAACGTCGGGGGGACAACTAGTGTTGTAGGAGTGTGTGTGCTAGGAATGCTAACTTTGAAAATCTTTCTTAACTGATAATCGACTCTCGTTAACCGATAAGATGTTAGCCTCACATGCAGCGGTGCGCCAGCTGTGAATGAGCACAATAGACAGTCCCCAGTATCGTTTTCCATTGCAGATAGTAATAATATCGAATTAAGAGCCCATTATTAAAAAGTGGCAGGGAACTTCTTTTTGACAAGTATCTTAGTGTTCAATTTAACTACTGCTTTTTAATTGTGCATCCTGCTTACATCTATGTGTTTTAGATTTCTTTTGTTGACTCCTCTCATGTGTATTATTTATATTTAGTTTAATTTATTACAATGGCCAAAAAAAACAGACGCTAAGTATAGAAGTGGTCAACATATTTTACATCCCAAATCATTGGCTGACCTTCTGGGCCGGGGTCGGCCGAACTATCGCAACCTTCCTTCCATGGCTGCAGGGCAGCAGTTGTGGTGTGAGCACTCCCGCTGGGGTCCAGGCTAAACATGTGGTTGGCCCATGCTTTCGCATTGGGGTTGAGGTCTGAAACCTTGGCGGATTCCTGTGAACACAACACAGAGTTTTGGTCAGACATGTCAACATTGGCGGATGCAAATCTGCACATCAAAAGTTGAAAAAGAAAAAGAAATATTTACCAACTCGTTGTACTTTATTTGTAAGGAAATTCTGACTCATGATAGGAAAGATATGTCGAGTATAAATGGGCAGTAAACTAAAATTTTGTAATTCATTAAGAATTTGTTGTCTACTAGTAAATATGTAAAATATAATACAATATATAAAATATTATTACACTCAACGGAAAGCTGACAAACTCACATCTTAACCCGCCAGTAAAAATATGGAAGAGGAAAATAGAGCTACTCTAACATAAAGCAGCAAGGCAAAGAGCACAGATACAACAAGAGAATCTGTATAAAAACAAGATTGTGAGTGATTAACAAAAAGATGTTTGATTTTCAGCATGTATGTAGTCAGAGATGTCCTGAAGTCAAATATATCAGGATCATTGTCAGGAATTATTTACAAAAAAAATTGGGCGCTCTACAGTTGTAGCGTCGGCCCATTTGACCATGGAGATGAGAGTGACGGCCGGCTTGACGGCCAGAACTGCAATACGATAACGTTTCCTGTCTGTAACAGAGTTAGCATGCAGCTTTAGCCGTGATGTCTAGCTCTGCTATTCCCTCCGCCGTTTTCTATTTTCTCGATACAGAACGGATATGACGTCACGTTACTCAGACTACAACAATAAAAGCGGTAACTTCCTTCTACCTCCGCAAAGACTCAAATGAAGCAAATACATCAATTCTGGCATTAAAAAAATCTAAATTGTAAAAAAAATTATTAAGAAATCACGATACATAGGAGAAGCGACACAAATAGCAGAGACACTGGTACCAGCTGACAGGGGCCAGGCCCATAAAGCCCAGCTGCCTGCCGGACATACTCACAGGATCAAAGCAGCAGTTTAGCATGCATGTCTCACAGGCTAACAGACTGTAACCCAGAGCCGTGGTCAGAGCCAGCGTTTCATTGAAGTCCTGAGGCAGAGCGGGCCAGGCGCTTCCTGACGGTGCTGATATAAGGCTCCACTGCATCCAATCCATCATTAACACACATAAACAGAGTCTAAGTATCTCCACAGGCAGGCAGAGGGAGACTCCCAACCAACATTGTATGCCTTAAGCCATAACCTGAGCTCCTTCGAGCAAAGTTGCCGCCACCGCACCTCTCCCAAGTCATCCCTGTCAAATCACAGGCACTGCCATGCTCCGTCTGGCCTCTCCGATCCGAGCTGCTGGGTTGATTCAACAAATCTGATGACAGCACTGAGGCTCCGCTGCCCCGGTGGGCTATAGGCTGACGTTGCAGAAGCTGACTGGCTGTCTTCCTCCTGTTGAGCAGCCGTCTCTGCTTTTGTTTTGTCGCTGATGCACTGAGTCATTCTCCGGCAAAAAAATACTGGAGCTGTAGAGGGAGTGTTGAGCTGCTCACCTGAGCTCAAACGGAGCCTGCTCCAGTGATCCACGTGCTAAAATCAACCCCGAGGCACCGCTCAAATTAAATCAGCCCTCTTGAGCCTTGGTTTTAATAGATTATTCTGCTAACGAGCCGAGTTGCTGAGGCACAAGAAAGGCTGGGAAAACCTGCTTCTTATTCGAGAAGTTGAGTTAAATATAGAATTAGTCACAGAAGTAAAAGGAAGATTAAAGGAAAGAGAGTTTAGGGGACAAGACTGACTTGATACAAAATGAGCAGCAAAACACATTGTTCCTGGGTCGTATTTCACAAACGCTGCACTACGAGATCATTCGGGATGTGTCTGGTCAGACAGACACACGCCCCCGCCCTCTACTAATAATCCAGCCCTGCACTAATGAAAAACTCCCACTCCTGTCCGAGCCGGCTGCCATAGAAACTGTTGCTGACATCACCGGATGTGTACGTTCTGGGCACCGCTTGACCTTTCAGCATTTATAAAATTCACAGAGGAGGATAAGGTTATCTGCTTCCCTGATCGAGGGCGTATTTTGGGAGGAGACGAGAAGATGTGATTCATCATGAACCGCGGACAGAGACGAGTGATTGTCGGTGTCATCGGAGGGCAGCCGGTGTAGCGCTGGGTTTATTGCTCTGCCTGTCTGATAGAGATGGAGATCGAGGCGAGCTCGCGGCAGCGGCAGACAGAAAGACAGAGACAGCAGACATGCAAGAGTCCTTCGGGGTAGAAAACAAAAACAGCTGAATTTGGACGTATCCGTCTGTCTGCAGACCTGAGGCTCATCTTCCCTCTCTGACAGCTACAGAGCTGAAGGGGACAGCGGGCCAGATGAGTGCTGAGCAATCAGGAGTCAAACGCATCACAACTACTGTAAAATACTTCGTCCTGAGCACCAATAACCCCACTAATAAAGCATCAACAGAAGTGTTTCAAGGTGATGATGTATTAACAATTCAGTTATCTCAATGTAGGATAGCACTTAAACTAGGGCTGTCAAATTTAATGTGATAAGCAAGCTCAGTTTTAAAACTATCATATGAAACTAGAAAACCAGAGGAATCCATTGGTACCAACAATGTCATACTAGCTTGTTGCGAAGGAGGCTAAATAACGCTAAATTTTGACGAATGGCCATTCTCAAAGGGGTCCTTTGACCTCTGACCTCCAGATATGTGAATGAAAATGGGTTCTATGGGTACCCACGATCTCCCCTCTACAGACATGCCCACTTTATGATCATCACATGCAGTTTGGGGCAAGTTTTAGTCAAGTCAGCACACTGACTCACTGACAGCTGTTGTTGCCTGTTGGGCTGCAGTTTGCCATGTTATGATTTGAGCATATTGTTTTATGCTAAATGCAGTACCTGTGAGGGTTTCTGGACAATATTTGTCATTGTTTTGTGTTGGTAATTGATTTCCAGTAATAAATATATACATACATTTGCATAAAGCAGCATATTTGTCCCCTCCCATGTTGATAGGAGTATTAAATACTAGACAAATCTCCCTTTAAGGTACATTTAGAACAGATAAAAAATGTGATTAATCGTGATTAACTATGGACAATCATGTTCATGTGTTTTTTCGGGTGACAAGACGAGACATACAGAGTTAGTCTCAAAGAAAACTAAAAACTGTGCTCATGTGGCAACATTTTGGATTTGAAGCTGAAAAGAACTTCAGTGTTTATTGACGGTTGGCAAACCAGCTTATGGCCAGGCCACACTGCAGCGCGGCTCAGGCTGCGTCTCTTCTAGAGATTCGAGGTCTAGCCTAATTTTTCCGTGGGACGGTTTAAAGCAAAAACAGACAGTGAAAATGATCTTTTGATCGTATATACAGTTTCAATGTCTATATCTTCAGAACATGTCACAGGGAAAAAGTTCCGATTTTTTAACTCAACACTTTGTGTTTCACAATAAAAGCCCTCTAGCATTTTTCTGTGGACTGAATCCCTTCATTTGTTAACACAAGACTTTTATTCTGAAACATTTGCAAAACAGTGTTGTGGAAAATGCAGGGACTTGCACGGCTCCATAAATGAATAGAGTAGCAGCTTTAAATCATGGATTATTATTATTTACAAATGAGCACATGCTATTTAACCTTTATCTGTCTAAAATAAATATAAATGATATTTATAATGAAATGAAATGGCCATTCTGAAAAGCAAACTTAATGTAGAAAGAAATGGCAACTGGAAATGGCAATTTTTACACCGGTCCAACCCTACCCCAAGACACCAAGTTAGACTTCCAACACTGCAAATCTTTCACACCATCTATGCGGTAAATGCTTAAAACGAATGTGTCGTGTGAAGTTGTACTTACTTACACAGCTAATGTTGTGCAATAATAAGCCATGTAAAGTTGTAATTTTATCACACAGGGCAATAAATAGGTCATGTTCAATTTCTGCTGTGTTTCTAACACATATGTGCTAAGCATATGGTGTATCACTGTGTATGCGTGTGTGTGAATAAGGAATGAGGTGGAAAACACATGGGTTTGGTAGCACCACATGGCTTGTGTTACTATGGTACCAGGTTGATTTGGGGTTAAACTAGATTTTGATTACTTGGATAAAAAAGAACCATAAATGGGTCTTAAATTAACTGTACTACATTTTTATTAGATCTACTAGGTGCTCTCAGTTAAATGAAATGTTTTAATATTTCTAAGTTAAATGTTCCATATTTAAGGATTGTAGAACATGATTTAAATTGCACAGTCATGCAGAAATAAGAGTGCAGCCTTCGCAATAGCCTCTTTAATCTTACTTTTTAGGGATTTATTGACTACTTGTATGTGGGTTGGCATTTGTTTTACTTCCTGTGGTCACAATACTATTTGTGCTGGGAATCTGGTGTGTGAATTTATATTATTCATTTATTTTGTTTTATTTATTATTATTTTATATATATTATTATATAAATATTTGTATTTTTTATTTATTTATATTTCTTTTCATTTATTTTTTATTTATATTTATTATTATTATTACTACTATTATTATTATTTATTTGATTTAAAAAAATATTATTTATTTATTAATTTATTTTTTAATTTATTCTATATTTTTTTTTTACTTCTTATTTATTTATTTATCTTTTATTAATGTTTTTTTCCTCCCTTTTTGTTTTTTGCAGTTACTAACTGTTATTATATGGACAAATTACTTCATTTGTTATGGTTTAGGTTGTCGTAGTCATTTTTTGTAAGGAAACAATAAAAAGCATGATAAAAACACTGTTTTACAGTTTCCATACATTGCACATTTTGGAAGCAAATAAAATGTGTATTTATATAGATAACCTGGACTGACCTACAACTTCTGTACAGACTTCGTGTGCATTTTATGACTCTTTAACAACTGAAAACATGTGTGTGTGTGTGTGTGTGTGTGTGTGTGTGTGTGTGTGTGTGTGTGTGTGTGTGTGTGTGTGTGTGTGTGTGTGTGTGAGAAGGGGGGGGATGTTCTATAATGTCTCAGACTTTGCTCAAAAGCCTTGACATCCTGAACTGTGTGTATTCAACCCTGGCAGCAGTATTTTGGTTCTCTGACCGCTTTTCCCACCACTAATCCGGGCTTGTAATGAGACCTACAGCCTGAGGCATTAGCCCACTGGAGTTTGCCCCTTCCTTTTTCGCTGCCAATCTTCTTTCCGATCTTGAGCATGTGTAAATGACAGTGGAAAAAAAAAAAAGACAGCGGGCTCTTTCCATTTCCTAACTTTGGAGTGCTCAGGAAAAATAACTTTTTCTTCGCCTGAAGGCCATCCGCTTACTTCTTACCCATTTCCTTCGTTCCACATTCTTTCCTATTTGAAGAGGTTGATTGAAACCCATCAGGGAAACATAAAGACACATCCCTGTGCTCGTTTTGTGACAGACATCGGTTCATTTTCTCAATTCAATTCTCCTCTGTCCTGAAGCAGCAGCCGTAAATTGCCATCACGGCCAGAGAGAGTGAAAGATTTTCCTCTTAAAAACACAAAGAACCATGATATCTGGTCCGAGGAGGAATGACTTAAAAAGGCGCCGGAATCTGAAACATAACCGTGACCAAAACGGGGAGTGATCTGGAACCTGAACACTTTCCTCCTCAAGCCATAGTGTTGGTGCCAAATACTGTACTTACGCAGTAGTAACTGTGCTTACGCAGCTACTACAACTCACCACCCACCTTGAGTCTAGCCAGCCGTGTCTGTTCTTAGGAAAGAACCAGAAATCTAAACGACAGTTGGTTAAGTGGCTGGTAGAGGAGGCAAGTTTACTCGTCGCGGCCAGAATTTACAGTATTTGGCTGGAGGCTGGTGAAACATCCCACCCTGGTGACCGCATTTAGCCCCAACAGTCTTTGTGTGTCACATGTGCTACCATCAATCAAACTAGCAGGGTTGTGTAGCAGAATCCAAACCTATACAGGCTGTGCAAATTTGAGGAGTCTGTGGGGGACGCAGGATCACCCACACAGGGAGGTCAGTGTAAAAAAAAAAAAAACACAGCTTAACATGAATGGTGCTTCCTCCTAGCAGTAAATTTTGAACCTCAGGATGGTTTTGCTTCATTTTTACTTCCTTAAAGTACAGTTTTTTGGGACAGTCACTAAATTTCTTAGCTTTCTTGTGCCATATTCTCCTCCCAAGATAGCTTTAGGTACTCAGGAATGACGTTATTTGTGGTACTCTACATGTTGTAAGACTCATTTTTATACGTTTCAAAACTCTTTTTTATAAAAATAATGTTCAAATCTTTTTAATAAACAGGAAATATCTGTATTTGAATACACGGGAGAGTGTCCGTGTGCTCTATTAGGGGTGTAAGTGTACAGTATCGATTCTCATAAACGCTGTATTGATTTTTAATTAACCTCTTAAAAATGTGACTTACCGCCGGCGGCCCCGGTCGCTATTCTGTCTTTTGGAGTGGCCTCAGTTTTAAGCCTGCAGTTTTCCATGGATTTTGTGATTAATATGTTTTCACTACAGTTCCCACCATGCTTTGAGTGATGCAAACAGGAAGTATAATGTCGCTGTGGAGTCAACGAGTTTGCTGTGGGCTAGCTGGGAGTGGCTTTTTAGCCTACAGGTGTTCATCTTCTAGTGAATCAGAGCCATAAAATGTCACGCTGCATTAGCTACCAGCACTTCCTGTTCACACTGTAAATGTGGACGTACAGACGACAATCACCTGGGCTACTTTAAACACTGAAAGAAAGTCTAATTTTACCACAGACAGTTAGCACCTCGTATGTTATAATAAGAATATTTTCTTTATGTGATTTCAAAGCATGTTTATGTCCTGGATTTACATTGAAGAGACTGTGAATTTTGATGTAAAATGCATCAGTTGGGTGCTCAAGAGTTAAACAGCAACTGATAATGTCCCTTTGCATTTTTTTTTTCTCATCTGTCTTTTCTGTTCTTACCACCATATACTCTCTCTAAAAATGTAAATCAAAGCAAATGATGGCTGATCTATCAAACAGGCTCCTGGTTGGTTGCACAGCCACCACATCTGCTCTACACGGTTAACTAACTTTTTGCATGTTGCTGACAGCAGATGTGAGGCAACCAATGAGAAAAAAAATGAGCATAAAAGATAAAAAAATGTCCAACCACTGACAGACGTAACACATGCAGTTAGTTATCTGGATGTTTCTGACACGCTTACAATAAATGCAACAAATAAAATCAGACTGTGAAAATGTTTGCTTATCGCTCAACACGGTGCTCAACTCTACACACAAAACTGTCAAGTACAAGATTCACTGACATTGTGCTGTTGTACTAATTATTTTAGCCAGTTCTCAACAGGGACTTTTTTCAGTTTACATGCCCAGAAACATTATCAGACACTCCCTCAGCACCTCGTTAAGTTTTCTACTAAAGTTTGTTTGATCTGTGTGATGGATGATTACAGGCAGAGCACTAAACGATCAGCTCTCGTTCTAAAAATACTTTCCAAAATAAGAGTTATGTTGCTGCTGGATGCTTCTTCACCATTACTATGATGAAAACTTTTGATCACATGTCTGATTAAGAACCATGGTGACCTTATAATACATCCATAACACACACACTCATCACATTAATTAAACATTAAAGATGCTTCACGGTTTGTAATGACTTTTGAGGCCACAAAATTAAGCTATTTGTGGTTTATCTGGCAGATACAACATGTGCAGATGACTTGACAAAAATGGCACTTCACACTCTTTGCCAAACAAATTAAAGCAGTCATGGTAGTTTGTCCACACCCGGTTGAACAGTTTTTCTTCCATGTAACAATCGGAAACTGTCCACGGCAGCATTTTTAACATACAATTCAGTAGAAAAGCTTAAAACATGAAGTGTGCAAACAACAAATAAATTCAGTAATTTCCTTAAAAAAGGACTCTACTGATTTAGCATTGCACTCCCATAACATTGTCGAAAATTCACCTGTCAACGACTCGAATGCAAAGATTCTCGATGCATCTCAATGTGTCGCATCCTCAATTTTCTATATTACTGCACAAGGCTACTTTTTCATCAACTAATACAAACAGTCAGATAAATCTGAACTCCTTTTTATTTAGAAAGTGCTTTCAAAAATCAGACTATACCAGTCTACAATATAAAAAGCTGCAACTTTTCAATATCAGTATCAGTGTGTGCCACCTCAGTACATAATCATAACAAAACCAAAACAGAAATCCTTCTGCAGTTCATTAAAAGTGTGCTGTAACCTGCAAAAACAATGTTTTCACATAGCAGCTCTAAAACAGGGCACTTCTAGGCTTGCCGTGGTAGTCGGTGTTACACGGTGGTCGGGAAGACACCAATTACAATACGTACCCACCGCCCCCACCATCGTTTTGCTTTTTTTTTTACAGAAATAAAACCCATTTATTTTATTTTCGCATATCAGCACCGTGTTATCAATACAGAGTTGGACGACGGACACTACAAACTGAAAGTGAAAGTGTCAGAGTAGCAGGAGTCACATTTCACACACAGGAAGAGAGAGAGAAGACAGACCGAGAGATAGCGGAGGATTTGGTGTCGAAGCGAAAAGCAAAAGCGCTCATTTGGCAATATTTCAGATTTAAACCCAGCACTATACCATAATGTTAATGAGGTAATCGCCATGAGGAGGACGGAGCGTTCACAGCCGGTGAGCGGTGGAGCAGCGTCAGGCGGAAACCTGCGGCCCCGTTGCGAAAGCTCTCGCGGAGAGGCCAGACACACAGCCATCCACCGTTAAAGATCAGAGTAAGCGGCTACACAAATTGACCATCACCTTTTCTTGTAAAATGTCCGGTGTAACCGGTAACACCGGTTTATTAACCGGTGGGAAAATTTCCTCACCGTCACATCCCTAAGCTCTTCCTGGATGCCTACAGAATTTTACACTGTATGAATTAGCCTTGCGGCCAGCGGACTTTTCCTTGTTCATAGCTCTTCTACTCTTACTTGTCATCTCCTGACAGAACGACACCACGGTTTAATTTCAGCCTGAATGCACGTTTTTCAACTCAACATTGTTGAAACAGAGCAGCTGATATTAGTAGCAAAGCAACAAGCCAGCAGACTGCCGTGCGCCGTCTCCGAGCTCCGCGCACACGGAGTATGTGTGCAAAGCTCTGCCCCCCGTCACACACAGCGCTGAGAGGAGAGAGAGAGAGAGAGAGAAGAAACAAGCGTGACAGTAAATGACAGAAAAACGCAGTAAAGACTCACACTTAGCTGAAATAAAACCAAACTCCCGATTATGTGGAAACCGCATCGACGCAGAATCATTTATGTGTGCATTACGATCCATCTTATGATCGAGAAATTTCCACACCACTACGTAGAACCAGAGGTACTGTAATTTCTATTCCATGTGTTTGTCTTGCTTGTCAAAACCTGGCGCCTACATTACCCACAATGCAACTCAACCACCAACAGTTCAGTCTGAGTGTTATGAAGGATATAATGTAGTTTGGAGGGAGGTCGGCTTGCTACACGCCTTTATTTCTCTCGTTATCCTAAAATAAAAGTCTGTCGTACCCAGGACAAGCAACTTTGATGAAGGAGCTGCTGAAACGTACCAAACATCCACACCCAGTCTAACTTAGTGTGATGACATTAACATGCCATCTTATTTTTCAGTCCCAAAAAGTCATTAAAAAGTGTTATGTTGCGTTGTCACATCCCATGAAGGCTTGAGAATCAAATCTCGACCGCTGCTCTACGGCACCGCTCCTGTTTCAGCCCCGGCCTTCACGCGCCAACAAGAAGCATAATGTCATGCCTGTGATCAATAGGCCCACTACAAGCTCATGAAAAGAGAGAAATAAAAACAGGTCATGGTTATTTAGTTACAGTTGCGTCTTTCTCTGCTTCTGTGTTTCTTTACAAAGCACTTCTCTATTATACATAATCAGTGTGGGAAATCAACGCCAGTCAAGAAAGGGCTGAGGTTGCTGGTAATGATGCGCTCTTTATCAATAAGCCAGTTTAGAAGGGCTCTGACTATGACTTGGGAGTGCTTTTTCTACTACTACAGCCACATTAATATCTGCTATACTTCACTATTGCATGTCTGAACTGAAACTTCCTCTAATGTTGCACTTGTTTAACATCAATCCACATTTACACGAGCAAAATGCTGCAGATGTAACATGCAAAACATAAACAATATAACTGGACGTTTCATTATAAAAATGCATACCTAGTTTGAATAGAAAGATAGATTTGACAATAATAAAAAGTGAAATTGTTTTAATGCCAGAATCAATATATTTCCTTCATTTGAGTCTATATGGAGGTAAAAGAAAGTTGCCGCTTTTATTGTGGTAGTCATATCCGTTCCGTATCCGTTAAAAACCAAAACAAACCGCAGCTGCAAAAGACAAAAGCTGGCTCGAGTCAAACTCGCTATACAGCACTGTTGAAGTTACCGCTAACTACTGCTGAGTTTGCATGTAAACTTTTATGCTTAAAAACATTGACAACATCTGCTGAAGCCACATGGCCAGCAGGTCAGACTCAAACGTTCTCCAGCTACAAGTTTATAGTTCAAATTCAAAGACCATTTCACTGTTTAACTGCTTCCTTTAGTCTGGGTAATGGTGCGTTCACACCAAGCGCGAAGCAAAGTTTTTCGTGCAGCGCGATTACATACAAAGTCAATGCAAAGGGGCAAAGAGACGCAACACGAACACGCAAATCCGCGTCATTCTCGGGAATCGAAATATTTCAACTCGAGCGAGAAATGCACGTGGCGCTGTGTCATGAAAGCCTATCAGCATTGAGATTCTCCTCCTCTCGTCACTGACGTTGTTGAATCAGAAATGGAGGAAATAGATATTGTAGCTGTCTGTGGTCAGCCAGAGCTACGATAATATCTCATATCTGTACAGAGACAGGACCAAACTCTGTGTATAAATGTATGTGTATAAACCACAGACTGTCTATGGTATAAACTTTATCTTGAGTGTTGATGGAGCAGCTGCATAGCCTGGCACTGATTGATCCAAACTCCCCCGTCCTGACAAAGCATGAATTCATATTTCTTAAAAATCAGCATCATTATGTAGTTTTTATCGCCATCCTTTTGATCGGTTTATTGCAATTAAATCACAAGAAAATCTGTTTATTTACTTAGATACACATACAGCTCGCTGCCGAGTGATGTTATGAACCCCGACCCTGACATATCTGGGACTTCCACACCATGTACAAAGCAGCAACAGTGGTTATTTCTTCCATGGTTGATGGCGGAAACGGCAGAAAGATATTGATATCTATGAAGACAAGCTCCACTTCTCCAAATGAACATCAATAATACCGGTGGTCCAACTCACTCGCGAGTAAAGCAAGGCAAAAATTTGCTTCACTCTTGGTCTGAACACAGGATAAGAGTGTCAACTGTACATCTTAATGCAATGCAAGTAATCCACTGTCTGTGTATACAAGCTCAGTCCACATTGGAAAATGTGTTTGATAGTTGAAAAAACACCTAAAAATCATTAAACTGATGCAACACAATCATCCATCCGGCATATGGCTGCAATAAAAACACACAATGATGCCACAGCAGGTATCTCAGGTTCAGCTCTGTTGCTTGTCTGGTTACAAAATGTGGATGACTTGACAAATATGTAATAACATTAATGAAGTCAACTTGGATCAATCAGAGAAACGGCTACAAAACGTGTGCGCCAGAACAAATACTTATTTTGCAATTGATTCTTACGTTTCCAACATGACTGTATACCAGATTTAACTGCACGTATGATAGTATACAGGGCGATATGTATGCTGTGAGAAAATATGTCAACCGTCAGAGATTTTTCCAGAATATTTATATAGTTGAAGCCCTAATTTAATGATGTTGGATGTAACAGGGACTGTGATAAATGTAAATGCAGATCCCACTGATATGGTGGTGTGTTCTTTATACTGTGACAGTTTTCCTAAAATCAGATTAAAAAACAAACAACAAAAAAAACGCAATATAAAGCCTTGCTTACAGTATGGAATCGTAACCCCTGTATCATGACGCATATGGTATCGCCAGATTCTTGCCAATACACAGCCCTAAACTAAACAAACTCCAAACCTTTTGAGGTTTTTCATGGTCACTGGAAATACACAAATACGTCAAGAGATGCATAAAAGATTCAGGCAGAAAAAGCAGGAAAACAAGTGAAAAACATGCATGTGTGTATGTAAAAACTCACCAAATGAGAGTTCTCTTTTGCCTCTTGTACTTGCTGCACCTGTGGTTCAGCTACAACTTTCGTGTCCTGGTCAGAAGTCATGAGCCGTCTGCTTCTTGGCTCCTCAGGGAGAAGTCTCTGTGTCACCAAGTAAGCTACAGGGGGGCGGAGGGGACAAACAAGTTAGATTCAAGAATGGATGTTACACGTGTACGATGAAAAGGCCGGGTGGGGTGGGGGGGGGGCAGTGTCCGATAGTTACTTTACAAAAGCCTGTTGAGGACTGGTGAACTTTAAAAATAAAACTACCTCCTGAGACAAATGGGACTTGTTTTGGATGCCAGTTTGTGTAGAGAATAATGTTAGAGAATAAACGTTATAGGGCTGCACGATTATAGCCAAAATGATAATCACAATTATTTTGATCAATATTGAGATCACGATTATTCACGGTTTACTAATGATTTGCAACAATGAGTACTGATTAAACAATGCTCATCACAGTAATTAAATGCCAATATAGCAGCAAGGTAGATAGCAAATAAGTAGTGTACAAGAAGACTGTCGCTGCCTGTGATTAAATGTTAATTTTCTAAACACTGTGAATCCACAACATGTGAGTACACACCGCTGTCATGGGCATTGGTTTATTGGCCCCAAGCAGTGAAAAATAAGTCAATAACACAACAATAGTATTTTATAACATACTAATCGTGTTGTGTTTTGAACACAACAGACTCAGCAGCCCTTACTGTTGGATCAGGGTGTGAGCATCAGCTGGTTCAGGTGTGCTAGAGCAGAAAGAACTGGAAAATGGGCAGGTAGTTTCATCTATTATGATGATTATGATTGTTATCATCATCATTAGCAGGCACTGTGAATAAATTAGGGCTGTCGAAGTTAACGCGATAATAATGTGTTAACACAAATTAGTTTTAATGCCACTAATTTCTTTAACGCAAACAATATTTCAGGGGTTGTAGTGGGCATCATATGAAACTAGAATGGAGGTTAAATAACGCTCCAAACTAGCGCTAAATTTTGGCAAGGAAAAACTGGCATGGCCATTTTCAAATTGGTCCCTTGACCTCTGACCTCTAGATATGTGAATGAAAATGGGTTCTCTGGGTACCCACGAGTCTCCCCTTTACAGACATGCCCACTTTATGATAACCACATTCAGTTTGGGGCAAATAGTAGTCAAGTCAGCACACTGAAACACTGACAGCTGTTGTTGTCTGTTGGGCTGCAGTTTGCCATGTTATGATTTGAGCATATGTTTTTATGCTAAATGCAGTACCTGTGAGGGTTTCTGGACAATATTTGTCATTGTTTTGTGTTGTTAATTGGTGTCCAATAATAAATATATACATACATTTGCATAAAACAGCATATTTGTCCACTCCCATGTTGATAAGAGTAAATGAATACTGGACAAATCACCCTTTTAAGGTACATTTTGAACAGATAAAAAAATGGGCGATTTGCAATTAATCGCAATTAACTATGGACAATCATGTGATTAATCGCAATTAAATATTCTAATCAGTTGACAGCCCTAGTGTGAATAAAAAATAATTATTCAACTACAGCAAGTTTTCTCTTTCAGCCTTTTGGGCGACATCAATAGTAATAATAATGTTCCAAAATTAAGTAAAATTACATAGTTTTGAGTCAAAAACCTTCAGATTTTCTTGGGGGAGGACCCCCAAACCAATTTATTAGATATTAATAGCTATTTACAGACTGTGTGGACAAAAACACACAAGAAACCTAATTCTCCTTTACAATAACTCTCTACATGTTTACAATCAGGCAGGCAAAAGATTTTAAAAACTATTAATGAGAACAACCTATTAAACAGCCTCAAGGTTTAACCTGAACTTAACGTTTCCACTTGTTAAAATTATGTCACATTTCCTGTTGCCTGAGGATACTATCCACTGGTTTACAAGAATTTAGAACATGCTGCTTCACGAAATACGAAAGTGAAAATAAAAACGGGAAGAAATTGCTAATGAGGTTCTGAATATGCCTCCCTCAAAGCAATTTTAAAAAGAGGACAATTAACAGTTAAAGTGCAGAGTTTCACTCAAAGTTTGTATTTGATTTTTGCACATTTAATTATTAAAACAAAAACACAAACTCTGGAGGGATCAGATCTTGTAGTAATAAATAATAAATCCAGATTTATCTTAAGAAGGCCGTGATGATATATAATATGCGACCATTAGGGCTGCAACTGACTATTTGGCCTACTTTCTGTTGAACATATCAATTAATCATTTACTCTATGAAATTTCAAAATGCTCATCTGAATCGCAAAGGAGTAGAGCTGAAATGATAAGCTGTATGTCTGGAAAAATAATAATCAACAGTTTTATAATCAAATATTTGTCATTTCTTTAAGCAAAAATGTCAAAAGAATTCGTTGGTTGCAGCTTCTCGCATGAATAATTGCCAGTTTTGCTAAGTTTTCTGTGTTAGTAAACTGAATATTTTCAGACAAAACATGTATTCTAAAAATGAAAACTGGGGTCTGGGAGCTTGAATTTATTTGTCAATTTTCTTACAATTTAAACACCAAATGATTTAAGTAATCTGTGGATTATTCGATAACAAAAATAGTTGAAGCTGTAGTGAGGAGCCTGCAACAAGTGGCTTTGAAGATTTAGGAAAAGCGGCTGAATTAGATATAATTTGATTCAATTTAATTAACTTTTGGTCAATCAGCCATTTAATTGCTTCAGCACAACTGACCATCAACTCCCCACCTCAGTTAGTGTAGTGTACTCTCTAGGGGTGGGAAAAGGAAAAGCAGAGCAAGACATCACGGCTAAAGCTGCATGCTATCTCTGTCACGGGCAGGAAACGTTATTGTATCGCGGTAACGTGCGGTCGAGCTGGCCGTCGCTCTCATCTCCGTGGTCAAATAGGCCGGTCGACAACTGTCGACAACTGTCTTTATTCTTTGATTTTGGGGTTGCTGGTAAAAATGTAATAAATACTTCCTGACAATGACTGATATATTTGACTTCAGGACATCTGACTACATACATGCTTATAATCAAACATTTTACTGTATTAATTTAGATATTTTCCAAAGTTAAAGTCCTAAGAAGTGTATGATTCAACTTTTTCCCATGGTCTAGTGTTAAAGTTAACAAAAATCACAATAAATCATTATCGAATCGCAATACTTGTAGAATTGGCACCCAAGTATCGTGATAGTATAGAATCATGAGATATGTGTATCGTCCCAGCCCTTGTACTCTCTAGGGACATTTCATTACTCTCTCCTATTTTTTGTATCAGTGGGCGACAACTTTTCAGCATCATTCTTGCATCTTTGAGGCTGCAGCTTCAGTACCAGCAGTCTGATTGGTTAATCACTTACACGACACCTGACCTCAACATTACACATTCACAGAGGCAAAAGTGACCCCACCGAGTCCAAACATCACTGGAAACCCCTTCTTTTCTGTCCCGTTGGAGCCGTTTGTAAAGCAGCGATAATCCACCCCAACAATCGGGTGCCTGTCTCTGACACGGCCACTCGCTGTGTTTGCATACAAAGCAGAAAAAGAATGGCATTGCTGTAAAGCTGGTGACCTTTGATCCACATACTGATTCCCATACACGGCATGTGTGTGTGTGTTTGTGTCATGCCACTGCAATGAATGGGGCTAAACACGTCTCTCCATCAATACCAGTCAGCTATCAACACAGCTGTTGTGTGATAGACGTTTCTCAACAGTAGCCTTAAAACCTGCCAGCTGAAATGTACATTTAACGTCCGTGACCTTTGTGTGTGTGTTTTCTTCAGCCACACCATGGCACAGCAAATAACATGAATACCAGGCTTAATGGATTTGTTAAATAAATATATTTCTGTGGTTTTTCAAGCATTCACAAGTAGGTTCATGCCTACTTGGCAAAGAGGCATCTTTTGTGCCAAAAAAACCAAAAAAAAACCTGAGCAACTGATCTGAAGTTGGCCATAGACATCCTAGTCTAATGCAAATTCTGATAGTTTGCCGTGTTTTGGAAACTATATACTGCTACTGTCATGTAGGCCTATAAGCAGTGTAAACTCAAAGGTCGGTGTCCATTTTTCAACTTCATGTGGGAGAGGTTATATCCATTTTTTGGCTTTTTACCTTTATTTGATAAAAGGTAGTGATAGTCTTGAAAGGGGGAGAGAGAGGGGACGTCATGCAGCAAATAACCACGGGTAGGATTCAAACCCGGGCTGCTGCAGTAAGGACTCAGCCTTGATACATGGGGCACCTGCTCTACCAGGTGAGCTACTGGGGCGCCCCGGATTATATCCTAGGTCACAGAAACTCACTGGAAAATGTACAATATTCATCTTAAAACCAGACTGTGGGTCCTTAAATCCTGAAACACCAACAGTTTAGAGATCCATGACTTTAACAAGAATGCAACAATATAATAAATGTGTACCACATTGTAATTTTAAACTATTTAAGCCAACACTGGGGGTGTAATGATTCATCTACTACATTGATGTATCGATTTATATTCCTACGATCCAACTACATCGATAGGTACTCGGCTAGTTGTCCTTCACGGGGGATGTATATCGATCTAAAATCAATTTGCAAGGTAAATAGTCGATGTATCGATACTAAGAATTTGCATCTTGTATTTAAGCATGACAAACATTTTATGGATGTATTTTTTAGCACTTTTAATAGTACAGAAATGTTAAACGTCAGTTCACGCTCCCTGTATATGATGTCATCAAGATACGCAAGCAGTGCCAATCTCAGAAAGATGACAACAAAATGAAGCATGGCTGATATCGAGGAAGAGCCAGACAAGCGAGAGATTTTCAAGCGGTGCTTGAGGTCCAGCGTGTGGAAACATTTTGGCTTTTGCAAAAAATTTTTTCGTTGAAAATACAACGATTACACAAGCAAACTTTCCACGCACCTACTAAGACGCCATGCACTTTATTTTTTGTTAAATATTATTGCTCTACCGTTTATATTGAAAATGAGAACAGAAACAGCAGGTGGTTAAACCACTGTTCATTCGACCTGAAGAGAAGTTGGTTGCATTTTATTTTTTGTTAATATTAATGCCCTACCTTTTGCTCTGAAAACAAAAACATAAGCACCAGGTTACTGTTCATTTAACATGAATAGAAGTTGGTTTATTTTATTTTTTGTTAAATATTTCTCTGCCTTGCATATTGAAAACTGAAGCAGCAGGTCCTGAAGTTGCAATCTTTATTATTTCAAATAAAAGTTGTATGTATTTGCCATTCATCGTTGTGTTTACTTGTTTATCCATAATTAATTTATCCCTGATTCCCTTATCCCCTGTATCGATTTCAAGTCATTTGATTGCATCGTATCACTCTAGATGAGCTAAATATCGTCCTTCAATCGTATCGGAACCACAGAAAGTGATACGTATCGTATTGTAAAAAGGTATCGTTACACCCCTAGTCAACACCTTTCACAAACACACAATCTACCTTGTAGCACAATGCAAAAACATGAACTGTAGTCTAACTGTGAGTAGCCAGGTCTTGGCATTTATATAATATGGGGCAGAAGGTAATCACAAGACAATGTTGACAATGCAGTTTGACCCGATACATCCCATAAAAAGACTGACCCTGGTCACAGTACATGTCATTTCCTCCTCTACAGATAGAGTGAGTCAATCATAACGTCTAGACAAGGGCTGAACCAAAACACACGCTTTGCTCGGTCCTCCTCCTCCTTGTTTCCACCCCGCATAGTCACAAGAGATGATTTATAACCCAAATGCTACTCTGTTGTTCTAAAAATGAGCCTGGTGGTGAAAAATGCAACAGGGGGGCCAAAGGAGTTTATTTTTAGTCGTGGGTGGGTTACTGCTGGTGGAGGATGGTGACCAGGCATCTTACATGTCCCTGCGGGGGGTGTTGAACCAGTGTTTATCTCCATCCATCCATACAGGGGACCAGATGCGTTTGTTTGCATCAACTTTTACTAATCGAGCACTGCAACTTCTACTAAAGACGCAATGCAGGCGCACTTAGGAGCTGACACAGCCGAGAAAAGACTGCAGCTCACATGCCATGCCCATGCCAAAGGGGCCATGCACAGCGACACTCCGTCACTAGGCAATATGCCGGCTTCATGAGGGCGAAGTACAGGCTGAATGTGGGCAATAAATGATAGAAGGGGGGAGGCGAATCAACCGTAAACACACCACCATACCGTTGTGTACCAAAGAAGTTGACTCTTTGGGCTAGAAAGTAGCAGCCATGTCTGTTTAGCTGGCCTGCAGCAGCAGCATCCAATGAAAGATGGCGACCTCCGGCGTGATTTCGCGGATTCCCCCTCCAACACCACCCCTCCACCACCACCACCATCGTTTTGAATCAAGCTAATATCCAGTTAGCAAGCAGGCTAACTTAACCTGACTTCACAGAGCAGCCAATAAAACAGTTTGTACTGGTATTGATCTTGCACCTCCCCATATACGACACGATACGATACTGTATCTGCACTGAAATTCATTTTGCATTCATAGGCAGCTCAGTTTGAGAAAAAGTACACATACAATAGATATACTGTTACCATAAACAGACAGACAAGCAAGACCCATCAGACAGAAAAACAAAACACATCACCATTATTATAACCCATTACAAATTACAACATGCCACCTACTGTGTTCCCTCTGTCTGGCATTGATGATTGTGCAGTATATGAATGTGTGTAGGTCTCGATGGACTGCAGAAACTGAACTGCCCTTCGGGGATAAATAAAGCTATCTGTATCCACCCTGCGTGTTTGTTGCTCTAATGTCCACTTTGACATAACAATAAGTGTTAATAAAACAGTTTATTTGACTCACCTGTCAACTCTCACTGCACGGCAATGCAAATCCTCTGGTGGTGGTGGAGGAGGCAGCTGATGGTGGTGGTGATGATGGTGGTGCTGGATGGACTGAGGCCTTGAAACTGGCTTCCAGGCTAAATACGCAGGGTATTAAAGCTAGCACGCTATATCGAGCACGCTAGCTGTAGGAAGCAAACCGGCTTAAACCGCTCTAAACCTCACCTCCCTGCTGATAGTCTGCAGATCTGAAGGGTGGTAAAGACACGACTAGTTGCGGTGCAATGACACAAAACGACGCCCCCCCCAAAAAACTGTCTCCTGCTCCGACCAGCAGCACTGCAAGCTAGTTAGCTAGTGAGCTAGCTACAGAGTTAGCTAGATGGCTAACTAGCTGCAGAGTTAGCTAGGTGGCTAACTAGCTACAGAGATAGCTAGCTAGCTACAGAGTTAGCTAGGTGGCTAACTAGCTGCAGAGTTAGCTAGGTAGCTAACTAGCTAGCTTCAGAGTTAGCTAGGTGGCTAGTTAGCTACAGAGTTAGCTAGGTGGCTAACTAGCTAGCTTCAGAGTTAGCTAGGTGGCTAGTTAGCTACAGAGTTAGCTAGGTAGCTAACTAGCTACAGTTAGCTAGCTAGCTACAGAGTTAGCTAGGTGTCTAACTAGCTACAGAGTTAGCTAGCTAGCTTTAGCGTTAGCTAGGTGGCTAACTAGCTTCAGAGTTAGCTAGGTGGCTAACTAGCTTCAGAGTTAGCTTGGTGGCTAACTAGCTTCAGAGTTAGCTAGGTGGCTAACTAGCTACAGAGTTAGCTAGGTGCTAACTAGCTTCAGAGTTAGCTAGGTGGCTAACTAGCTAGCTCGTCTATGAACTTTGTGCTTCGATGAATCTGGATGAATTTGACGCGAAGCTGAAACGTCCTCACGGTCAGCAGCAGGCTGTGTGGTCAGAAACAAGCGGAGGAACCGTGAAACCGGAGATATTAACGTGAACTCGTCTCTGAAGCTCCCGATCGATAAGACAGTCGGTTCAGTTAGAGATGCGCGAGGAGGGAGGGGGGGCGGAGTGGAGGAGAAGCTGCTTCCTCTCGCTTTCTGAGCAAAGCAGAGATCGTCTATACTGTTGTTGATGGAGCAGTAAAGGCCAGTCATCCGGTGTTCAACAGTGCATTTACAGTTTCTTCTCTTTTTAATGAGAATTTTTATTTTCTCAAAACAATAACTTCAATTCAATTCAATTTGCTTTATTGGCATGACTGTCAGGTGAACAATATTGCCAACGCGTCAATTCAATAATAAATTAAAAAAAAAGAACAAAA
>CAKAOI010045817.1:0-24087 GCA_916701655.1 Sebastiscus albofasciatus | reverse complement strand
CCTGCCTGTCTACCTGCCTGTCTACCTGCCTGTCTACCTGCCTGTCTTACCTGCCTGTCTACCTGCCTGTTTACCTACCGTTTACCTACCTGTCTACCTGCCTGTCTACCTGCCTGTCTACCTGCCTGTCTTACCTGCCTGTCTACCTGCCTGTTTACCTGCGTGCACTCTGCCTGTGCACTCATTGCGTGTCACCGGAGTCTTCCACAAGCTGCTAGTTTGACAGCTGTGAGAACTAACAATTACCACGTTCGTCGTTTACGTTCATAATGATAATTTTGGGGGAGTGGATTTGGAGGGAGGCCTGAAGTGACGGACTGTCAGTGTTGCAGACTTGGTGACTTTCTCTCTAGATTTAAATACTTTTAGTGCTGCTTGCTGCTTTCATTGGAAAAGATGTGGAAACACTAGGCTGGGTTTTTCGGTTGGATAATTTTTTATTTTAGTTTCTCAACATTACCAACCCCAGCTTTAAGCACATCATGAATCAGCCATGATCTGACTGATCCACATTAAATACAGTTTCTTCATCAATGTCAAAATTCAGTATTTCCACTATCATTCAGTCGTGGTGGGCAGTGACTCTGTTTTTAGTGTCACAAGGATCCCTGCCTTCATGTTACCTTACATATAAATGAGTACAATGAGTTTCTCGCTGTGTGATATTCAGATTTTAAATTTTAGAAAGACAGCAGAATGTCTCTGTGGGTACCGGAGTCGAGGCATTGAAATCGAAATCAGGAGAAAACAATTTTTTATTTTTTTTTGCACGAAGGCCTTCTTGAAAAGCCAGGTGACCTTGGTTAGTATTTTTTTTTTTTTCAACTTAGGACGGTCTGTTTGTTGCACAAGGACGATAATTATTATTATTCGCAAGATTTGTGCCCATGTTGAGGGACAGAAAAAGAACAATTTTGGAGATGATTGATCTGTTTCAGAGTTGCCATCATGTGTTTAAACAGTATAGTGTGTCTTGCATCTAATAAATTCTTAAACAAACTGAGAGCAGCACGCTCTGTTGAATTTACATCCGTGACAGAACAGTGTGGCCGCACCCTTCGACCAACAACTCAGTGTGTCTTTTTGTTACCTGACTCTTGTTGGCTTGGTTTTCCAAATGTAGAGATCATCCCATACACGTACCACATGCAAAGTCAAACACCATCAGGTTACAGCATCCCCCTGTGGGTAACTGCTGGGTAGATACCTGCATCCAGGGCCATTAGATGCAGATATGTTTTAGGAAGTTGTTATAAACCATCTGTCTTGCCAGTGGTGATTCACTTGCCCTAGATTCTCAAGTTTTTAATGGCTTAATCATATCACCCGTAATGCATCTTTGCTTCTAGCCAACCGACTTCTAAATCCCCATTCATGCTCTCTGGAAATTTACACTTTTCCATTTATAGCCGTGAAGATTATCAAACTGTAAGCAGGAAATGATAATGCACGCTCCGGAGCTTAATGCACTCCAAGCACAGAGAGAGAGAGAGGAGCGAGTGCTGCTGGTGTTGCCTGTCTGCTGCCTTGTGTGGAAGCAGTGACATGTCGCAGAGACCTTATCGGTGAGTTTAGGCTCCATTCTCTGGGATCAAAGAAGAGTCAATAACCAGCCTCCTCCTGTGTGTAACTGATATTGCATTCCTTAAGGAAGTAGTGCATTCGGTCACCCTGTCCTTTATCCTCTACACTGACTAGGCCTGGATTTGATTTTCTTTTTTTTGGTAGTTGCTAAGCAAAGCCAGGAGAAATACAATGACCATGGTGAAGAATGCTGTTTTTAGCCTCAGTGGTGGAGAATTGCTCCACATTAGCCACTCTGCAGCCTCTAGAGAATGCTAAAGGGCTATGAAAGTGTAACGTATAACACATGGGGGAGAAGAGCTCTTCCCCCTGCAGCTAAAAACTAGACATATTACCCATGTCAGTGTTAGCACAGAGCCAGTCAATGAGAAGCAAGGGAATCGTAAAACACAGTCGTTCTTGTTTCTCTCTTAACTCCCTCCTGTGACTTGTTTTATTTAGCTGCTATATTTTTGTTTGGCAGAGAGGTGCTAATATTCACCTTCTTTCCTGCGTGGCTCTGTATGTTTATCTTGTTTGGTAATGGTGTAGGGCAGGAAGGGAGCTTGTTCAGCTCATACGAGGAACAGAATCAGTGCTCATCAGCCTCTACCGTTTATCTCCGACTGAAGTGTTCAGAGAGAGTAAGTTATTCGCTGCTCTGTAATGGGGGAACAACACTTTTTGCGTGTATATTAGCATAGAGCCCACAGCTGTAGATGACAGATAAGAGCATGGCAGATGGTTCTCCCCTGAGATTTCACCTCAATATTTTCCCTTTTCTGTCCTTCCTTTTTAATCAGTTTTCCTTTGTTGATGGAGAAGATAAGAGAATCACTTCTCATACAATGTTCATTATTATGCTTGCCAGAAGCAACATCTGCCACCAATGCACCGCATTGTTTTTATAAGCCCTTGGACTTCCTGTAATGCCAGTGCCATTAACCTTCAAAAAATGGCCCCAGAGCCAAGGACCAAGCATCCTATAGTTTGAGCTATTACATCAGGTAACAATATCAAATAAAACCTACTGTATATATAAAATGATTATCCTTCTGGCCACCTTTTTTTGCTCTGTTTTTGGTCTCTATTCTCACCACCTGGTTTTGCTGCTGAGCAGGTAGAGTATGGTGAGTTTTTAGAGCTATTTCACTTGCAACAGCTTCCTGCTGCCGAAAACAACACTATGAGAGCAGTAAGAGTGAACCTAAACCATACAATTACGTCCGACAGCTTAAAAAATTTGCTGAAACTCGATGTAAAGCCGAGCAGAGCTGCAGATTCAGGTGATAAGTTTATGTAGGTTCGTCACTATGAGCGACCCCTTTCACTTTGTCAAATAGTTTTCACATTGTCATTTGTTTTTCATCATGAAAATATTGATTATAGCACTTTTAATTATATTACGTTGAAACTACTTTAATAAGTGACATAACTGATGTTGCTAAATGAGAGCAAAATAGTCAAATTCCTGGTATGTGTACTCATACCTGGCCAATAAAGCGGCTTCTGATTGTGATTTAAGGAGTCTGTTAGACCTGATTAGCCTTTAAATTCCAGTTTTTCTTTTACATTACCCTGAGTTAGCTTTCAGGTTGGAAAAATAATGAATTATCTAACAGTATCACATAAAGATCCTGTATCAGCTTGTTCCAGCTCTTCATTGAAGCCACTTGAATGTAGTATTTAAACCCAAGACTCCATGTTTTTATGACTGCTCCTTTCCATCAAGAGGAAATATTCTCGATGTCTTGTGCATCATTTGATACACCGTTTCCCATAATTCAGCCTGACATCTTTGGGAGCTTTGGGATTGCCACCAGAATTTAATAAATAAAGTTCTGTTGGTTCAAACAAAGCTTCACTGCTCAAAATGAGTTTGTACTGACTGGTCCGCTGAAGGTCTAGGAGGTTGGAGAGTGTGATTATTAATGAGGTAGTTTTCACTCTTCTTCTTTTGTTTAGTTTTGTTTTGCATCTTTTGTTCCTTGTCTGAAAGGTCCAGTCCAATTCTGGCCCCTGCCTTTAATAAGAATTTGAATGTGGTTAAAGTCTTTTCACAACCAAGGGGGGACATGCTGTTCCAGCTCATATGTTTGCACATTGTCAATGTTGACTGATGAAAGACTTCAACAGTAAAGTACAGCCTTCCATTGAGCTTCATTCTCATATACTTCCTCTGCCTTCATTCCTCTATTTCCTCTTTTCACCGTGTCTTTTTGTTTACCGTTCACACCATCACGAATAATAGAACATGCACATTATGTGCCGTCTGCAGCGACATGCCTGTTTTATTGGCTACAAACCATCATATGGTCAGAGAATCATGATTCTGGTGCACTGTGTTCTGCTTTTACTCCTGTCATTTCCCTTGAAAAAAGTGCCACGAGAAGGCTGCGATTGTGCGGTATTTCTGATGACGCCTGAAGAAATTGGCTGTAAAGGAAAATAAACAGCATTAATTTGCCACTGCTGTAACATCCGTATTTGGATTTTGAGAGTGAAATATCTCCAGTTTGTCCTCTTTCCTCCTGATCAGTGTTTATTGAAGCCTACGAGTCAACAGCCTGTTGTTTGTGTGAAGGTCTTTGAGTATAACCATCTCCAATCACATAGAAGAGAAATTAATAAGCCTCTTTTTAAACTGAGGAGGCATCACAACTTAAAGGTGCAGTGTGTAGGATTTGGCGGCATCTAGCTGTGAGGTTGCAGATTGCAGCCAACTGAAACTTCTCCCGTGTGCCAAGCATGTAGGAGAACAACGGCGGCTGATGCGAAAACATGAAAACGCGAATGGCCCTCTCTAGAGCCAATGTTTGGTTTATCCATTCTGGGTTACTGTAGAAACATGGCGGGCGGTTTCCGTGAAGAGGACCCGCTCCCTATGTAGATACAAACGGCTCATTCTAAGGTAACAAAAACACAACTTTTTCTATTTTTCATGTGATTATGCTAGGGCTGTCAAAGTTAACGTAATAACGCGTTAAACCGGCAGTAGACAGATTATTTTTGGCATCATTGGGCAACAATTTCATAATATCATTTCAGCATATTGTAATTCAAGTGTTCTTAGAGAAAACTAGACTTCTGCTCCTCCTCATGGGTCTGTTTTCAGGTTTTAGATTTAATTTGTGACGGAAGACTTTGGCCAATCACAGGTCATTTCAGAGAGAGAGCGTTCCTATTGGCTGTGCACCGGCTGGTGGGCGGTCAAATCAGCACACTGACACACTGACAGCTGTTGTTGTTTGGGTTTGAGTTTGCCATGTTATGATTTGAGCATATTTTTTATGCTAAATGTAGTACTTATGAGGGTTTTTGGACAATATTTGTCATTGTTAATTTCCAATAATAAATATATACATACATTTGCATAAAGCAAGCGTATTAGCCCACTCCAGCATTGAGAAGAGTATTAAATACTTTGCAAATCTCCCTTCAAGGTACATTTTGAATAGATAAAAAAATCTGCGATTAATTAAACTATGAACAATCATGAGATTAATCGTGATTAAATATTTACATATATCTATTGACAGCCCTAGATTATACACTACACACAAGAAAACATATTTATTAACATTATATTCGATTTCTGCCAATGAATCTCCCAAAATGCTCGACACCATTCCTTTAATGATGCAGGGACTTTGAAAAACTGCTAAATCAGTTGCTCCAGTTGAATTTGCTCAATCCTGCACTAGTTTCAGACGAACCAGTCATTATACATTTTAATAAAACCACCATGTTACACTTCCTACAGTATGCAGCTCCTTCTACAGTACTACTCGTGTTGCATTCCCCTGTAGAGGCTCCAGAGCTAAATAAGTCAGAATGAAATGCTGCATAGATCTTCCTCATGCTCCTTTTTTGAAAGGCACGAGAAATCTAAGCATACTAAGTCATTAAAGATGTCTCCCTCTGCTTGTCATTGAGTGGGAAAGGAAATGGGAGGAATGGTGTAGTAATGTACAGTGATCACTGGTTCCTCTGGGTATTGCTCGGACTCTGAGCCTCCCTCCCATCTTTCCTGTCCAGGAATAGAATATCGTACCATCATACAGAGCAGTTAATCCACAGCCATCAGATTGATTGACTGACTCACTCCTACAGTGTCTTTTCTCTAAATTAACTCTTTTATTATCCTCTCTTTTTCTATTTCCATAGTGCCCAGCATAATCTCTGACGTGAATAGAAATACCCAGTTTGCCTGACGCTTATTGGAACGTCTCATACACTAGAGTAACTGATTACCTAATGATTATAATTATGAATGACCCCCTGAGACACAAACTGAATACCCTCAATTTTGATGAAAGCAATCTCATTTCTACATTTCTTCCCATAATTCAATTAACCTTCACAAAATAATTGTGACTACAACTTTCCCGGAAAAAAGGTTGCTAGGTTTGAGTCAGTCAGATGTACAGTAACAGGTATACATTAGACACTAATGCGCTGTGTTAAAGCTCCTTAAAAATGTATGAGTCTGTTTTCTATGTACGCCTGAGTTGTTAGGTCCTCCATATGACCCTCAGTGTGCTCTGAATAGGAAAAATGTTTGTGTCTTAGTGATTAATTATGCATTGCCCCCCTCCTAAAACTTTTAAGTTAAAGAAATAGTAACATATTTTGGGAAATATGTTGTGTCTTTGTTTTGTTGCCAAAAGTTAGATGAGATCAATTGATACCGCTCTCTAAAATGAAGATGGAATTGATAATATAGTTTAGCATACAGACTGGAAACAGGGGGAACAGCTAGCCTGGCTCTTTTGTGTGTGTGTGTGTTCGGTGTGTGTGTGTGTGTGTGGTGTTGTTGTTGTTTTTTTACAGATTTAATAAACAACAACGGTAGACCTGCAACAATTCATCTATTAGTTGTTAACTATTAAATTAATCTGCAACTATTTTGATAATCCGTATTCGGTTTGAGTATTTTTTTAAGAAAAAAAGTCTAAATTCTCTGATTCCAGATTCATAAATGTGAATATTTTCTGGTTTCTTTACTCCTCTATGACAGTAAACTGAATATCTTTGAGTTGTGGACAAAACAAGACATTTGAGGACGTCATCTTGGGCTTTGAGAAACACTGATTGACATTTTTCACCATTTTCTGACATTTTATAGACCAAACAACTAATCGATTAATCAAAACATAATCTACAGTAGTAAGCGGCTTTGTTACCTTCTGACAGAGCCATGCTAGCTGTTACCCCTGTTCCCAGTCTTTATGCTAAGCTAACCTAACCGCCTGCAGCTTCATTTTGAACACAGACATGAGAGCGGTATCAATTATGTCGACTAAACTGTAGATTATGTTTTGATTAATCGATTAGTTGTTTGGTTTATAAAATGTCAGAAAATGGTGAAACATGTCAATCAGTGTTTCTCAAAGCTCGAGATGACGTCCTCAAACGTCTTGTTTTGTCCACAACTCAAAGATATTGAGTTTACTGTCATAGAGGAGTAAAGAAACCAGAAAATATTCACATTTCAGAAGCTGGAATCAGAGAATAATGATTTTCTTTTTTAAAAAAACTACTCAAACCGAATACGGATTATCAAGATAGTTGCCGATTAATTTAATAGTTAACAACTAATAGACCGAAAGAACGAGATCGCGGGTACAAGCGGCCGAAATGGGTTTCCTCAGGAGGGTGGCTGGCGTCTCCCTTAGAGATAGGGTGAGAAGTTCAGTCATCCGTGAGGGACTCAGAGTAGAGCTGCTTCTCCTTTGCGTCGAAAGGAGCTAGTTGAGGTGGTTCGGGCATCTAGTAAGGATGCCCCCTGGGCGCCTCCCTTGGGAGGTGTTCCAGGCACAACCAGCTGGGAGGAGACCTCGGGAAAGACCCAGGACTAGGTGGAGAGATTATATCTCCACTCTGGCCTGGGAACGCCTCGGGATCCCCCAGTCAGAGCTGGTTAATGTGGCCCGGGAAAGGGAAGTTTGGGGTCCCCTGCTGGAGCTGTTGCCCCCACGACCCGAACCCGGATAAGCGGTTGAAGATGGATGGATGGATGGACAACTAATAGATGAATTGTTGCAGCTCTACCGTTATGTGTTGTTTATTAAATCTGTTAAAAAACAACAACAACACCACACACACATGCACACACACACACACACACACACACACACACACACACACACACACACACACACAAGAGCCAGGCTAGCTGTTCCCTCTGTTTCCAGTCTGTATGTTAAACTATATTATCAATTCCATCTTCATTTTATGTTTTATTCAATGTATTTGGCCATGCTGTATCCAAATATCCAACCTGGAATCTTCCAAAATTGCCATGCTGCAGTAATCCTTAACCTGCTTCACACAACACAGAAATGGCCACTAGCATGTGTTTGCATTGTTGCGGTGTGTAATCCGTGTCCCTTTGCTGTGTGTCAATCAGAAATGACCACTAGCATGTGTTTGCATTGTTACTGTGTGTAATCCGCGTCCCTTTGCTGTGTGTTAATCAGAAAACCCTTCCTCCACTTTGGCAGTTGTCCACTACTCAACAAGGAGGTCTGTTTGCTCCACAAAGGCCGCTATTCACTCCACTATATTCATCATCACCCCTCGCTTATTCATACTGTAATTCGTAATTCCCCCCCTTGACAATGCTCAATTCAGCCAGTTAGATAACCAGTCTGTGGTTGTGTGAAGGAGTAGTCTGCATCGACCGGGGATGAAAGGGATTCAACACTGGCTTCCCGTTCATGATTGTTACCTGTCTGAATAGTAGACTGCACCATTTTCCTCATTTAACCTTAGCTTTATAACAGATATGACAGCTCAATCCCTCTTTTGTGCTGAGGTAGCTCACCCAAATTAACCAGCTAACCCAGAATGATCCTATCAGCCGAGAGAGACAGTGGGAAATGAAGGAGACAGATTAAGTGAGGAGCAGAGACAAAAAAAGAGAAAGAAGATGGGATGGGGGAAAAGTGATACTTCAACTATTCTGCTGTGTGAGCACTGTGGCGTTTCTCTTCCTACATGGTCTTGCCTTGTCCTTCGCTTGGCCCGCAGCCACGGGCGGCTCCAGTATCACATGTAATCATTGTTATTTTGAGGCCCAGGACGAGTCCTTATTATCCTCCCTGCCCCTGTTAATGAGGAAACCAGAACTCTGACGTCCACCAGCACGGATATCTTCCTCCCATTTGTCACAAATGTGGAACAAACACCTCCTATCTCCCTCCTGAGGAAAGACAGTTCTAATCTCAATTACATCATATACAGGTTGTTTGATCTCAGAACAGGTCTCTGTAGTGATGGTTTTAGCCACTCTAGCAGCGAGGCTCTGGGTCCACCACTTTGGTCCAGACTGAAATAATCTCAACAATTAATGAATCGCCATTCACGGTCCCCAGAGGATGACGCCTACTGACTTTGGTGATCCCCTGACTTTTTGCCTTTTGCCACCATGAGGATCATTTTTGATTTTTAGTGAAATGTCTCAACGACTATTATTTGGTACAGAAATTTGTGCTCCCCTCAGGATGAATTGGTGATCCCCTGACCATCATCATATTAAACTTTTCTCTTACACCTGCAAAAATATTGACTTTCCCATCAGCCTCAGCTGTTATTTGTGCCTCCGACTTGTCTTTCTGAGTCGGAGATATACAGAATGTCTAACAGCTACAATATCTCCTACTTGGCGACTAGCACTACAGAAGCATTGACAAACCACTGGACACATGGCTGCAAAGACACCATAGTAGTTATATCTAATTACAATCTAATAGAATCATTCAGCTAATTTAAAAAGCTAAATACTGTCTGTTTTTTATTTGGTTTCACAAAACACTTCAAATATGTAACAAATATCAAAGCTAATTCATGATATTCATTTGGTATGACGACAAGGCTAATTAGTAAATGTCAGGATGCTAACATGCTAAACTAAGATAAACATAGTAAACATTATACCTGCTAAACATCATCATGTAAGCATTGTCTTTGTGAGCATGTTAGCATGCTGATGTTAGCATTCAGCTCAAAGCACCGCTATCCGTAAATACAACCTCACAGACGTCTTAGGGCGCTTTCACAAGCCAACATTTAGTCCGTTTTAATCAAACTCCGGTGTGGTTCGTTTGAGCAGTTGTGAACGCAGTAATCGTACTCTGGTGCGAACCAAAACACTTGACAGTGGACAAACCGCTTGCGAGATGGGGTCTAGGACCGTTTCTATGCAAACCATAACGCAGGCTGCCCGTGTGGGCATTTGTTGAGTTGGACACAGGTAAACGATAGGTTAACATGAGTGGGAGAGACTGACCTGGACTACTGCAGAAATCCAATGTCTGCTTGACATCCGGGCCAAAGAGAACATACAGAATATGCTAAATAAAGTCCATAAAAATAGTGATGTTTATGAAGTCATTCAAGATAAACTGGAGAAGCGATTCGTGTGCAGAGTAGATCAGTGCCGAGTCAAAGTGAAAAAACTTTGATTGCAATATTTCAAAGTCAGCGATTCCCTGCATAGAGGCAGCAGCTCTCGAGCCAAAAAAGATAAACTCGCTCCTTCGTACACGCCCTTCATCAAATTACTTTTTTTATTTGGTCTACTTTAATTTGTGCGCTGTGAAACCAAACCAGACTAAATAGAAAACAAACCAAAAGTATCAGTTTCACTCTGATTCATAGTAGCCAAACGGAGAATGGTTTGTGAAAGCGCCCTTAGTCTTGTTTCTCTTTTTTTTTACTGTTCAAAATTTAAAATACAGTTTAGTTTCCTTTAAAACACTACAGTACACCGAAGCTATCCCGTGTTTGCTGTAACTGGGATAAATGAGATGCTAAGACTATGTCAGCAATATTTATTAATGGCTTTAGAAAGAAGTTTGTTAATTAGCAGCAGACCTGATTGTAGGCTGATGAAACTTACAGGGAACCAATTTTGATTAAATGCTTTTTCAAAAATGCACAACACAGCTGATATCGAGCCTAGCTGGCTGTCATTTGTCTTTGAGAGGAAACTTGTAGCATGATCTTCTTTATGTACCTTCAGTCCTTTCAGTGTCAGTATTTACTAAGTGATGAGAGATGCTTTTTGGTAATGTAGCTAATGACAGAAATTAAGCTTTCGCGAAAAACACAGTTGTTTTAGTGCTTCCATCTGCACTTTGTTAACTCAGGTTTATTTGTATCACTATCCAGCATTGCCCATTTTCTTTCCCTCTGCATAGTTTGAAGACATCATCCATAGGAGCTCCATGTACACGATGATGACAAATACCTCTCGAGACAGCCTGAGTGAGAGGAAAAGCATGAGAGCTGAGAGAGAGATAAAAAAAAAGCATGGAGAGAAGGATGGACTGAGAGATTCTGCCCAGGGGGGCTAAGAGAGAGGATTTGGATGAGAGAAAGAAGCAGGGATGGTAGCAACAAAAAGATATAGAGAGAAGAGAGCGAGACTGAGAGGTCCATGGTGTGGAAGAGGGGAACAGACTGAGGTGAAAGAAAGCGAAAAGAGACATGTGGAGTGCTCTGCTGCGTCGGGAAAAGGGGGCTTTAATATCATCTAAAACACATCTGTGAGAGCAGCTGCCAGTGAGAAGGAGAGATGCAATGTGGAATTGAGAGTGTTTGTCGACTTGGTGCCAAAATGTATGCAGACTGTGTACCTTGCATTGGGAGGGTGCAGTGAGGTGGCCATTGCGACAAGCAAAAGAGCGAGTCAGTGTTGGAAGTTGGAGAAAGCAGGAGGGAGGGAGAAGTGTGAGAAGGAGAAAGGGACAGATAAGAGGAGAGGTGGGTTATGGCTTGCTTTTTTTCTCTCAAGACATGCAGGCTGCAGTTGCAGAACAGCTTGAACGGTCTGATTTGGTATTTATTTCAGACATTTCAGCTGCATGATTTGATGACTCCGTATCGTCGTTGCACCTCTCTATATGTGCATATGCAGTGATGCAATGTTTGTGTGTCTGTCTGCACGTCTGTGTGTGTTTTACCGTCTGTATTGGCGTCTCTGTGTGTGCTTTGAGAGTTGGGAACAGGTTTGAATGGGCGCCGTCTGTCAATTGTGTTGGTCCAATGTGACTGGGCGTGGACTCGTCTGTACAGGATGGCGACATACAGAGTCGGGGATGGAAATGATTCTAATTAAGGGAATATTCGGGTGTCTGAACCTGATTAGGCTCTCTGTCCCACTTGCTGATGTAATCGTTCTAATAGGGTCATTTGTTTCATTCACACACTCAGTAGATGTGACAATGGAAATGTTTTCTTCCTGTCTTATTTCATTTGCTATATTCCCTCCTTGTCTCTGCGGAGTTCTGCCAGTGTGTCTGCCTTTTATTACATTACGTCTGTGTGTTTGCGTCTGTCTATCTTCCTCTCTATTAGACTGGCTAAATAAGAGTCGAAATGACTTGCTGCTGAGAAGATATAAATCCTGCTCTAGTCTCCAGCCTCCTAGGAAACACACACACACTGTTGCCACTTAGAAAAAGCGTCTTTTTCTAGAGGTGCATTTGAAAGTAAAAATCCTCAGTATCACATCAGTGTGATACATTTGCACCGCAGGCCTCAGAAAGTAAGAAAGGGGGAACATTTTGTCTCCTAAATGATGCCAGCTGTATGCATGCATTAAGGTGCTGCTGTTAACAGCTGGTCCACGACAGGCAGCAAAGGAAAAGTACTTTAGTATTTTTACGTGATGTGAACCCAAGTTGAAGTATAAATCAATTCCGCATTTGCTGTTCTCTACCCACATACTGCTTTTTTGTTTCACTTTCATACTGTGTGTGTACAATAGACGTTCATCAGGTAAAGTGATAATAATTACACCTGTAGGTGGAGGTGACTCAGCAAACATGTTGCTGTCTCATGATTGCATAGTGGGTTAAACAAACAAGGTAACTTTATGCCTGTCTAAATATAGACAGTGTTAGCAGTGGTCCCTCCATGTTTAATATTTCATAAAGAACTAGATGCATATAATACAGTCTAATATCTTACTGTTATTATTTTATTACTGCTAATACCATGTGTTGTTCCTTTAAATAAAGCCTCTATTCTGTTGAAATTGTTTTACATCTATTGAAGCAACACCAGCAGCTTGTTTGGAATAAGGCAGATCAAATCCAGTATGAAGCTGCAGTAGGTGTCAATGAGTGGCCCCTATGCAAAACACTAAATCAATTACTGCTAATCACCAAAGCGGTTGCCAGAAAGAAACAAGATTATTGCAGGTTAACTGAGATATTTCCTTTATATTAAGCACCACATTGCATAGGCTCCCTGTGTTGCCACAACAAAATGTGAATTTATAAACTTTAAATTAGATAATATTCTATTTTATACTGTTATACGGTAAATGCTTGGTCTGCAGATATCCTACATCATGTTTTAGGTTCTGTAAGTTTTGTAGTACAAACTGCTGTAGTTATTCACAGTTGTGTTTTTCTTTATTTTGCATCAACTTGCTAAGAATGATCGTTAAAGTCTTCTATATTTCTGCTGCCCTCTCTCAAAGCATCACTGCATTATCTATATGAAGTGGTTAGTTTTTATGTATTTATATGATAGTTTTTATAAATAAATGCATCATCTACTTTGTTCTTTTATGAAATAGCAACATCAATTAATATCACATGGAATGATCTGTTGATGGAAAAGCATTTATTTATTTATTTTGATATTCGAGTTATTGCTCAAACACCTGATGCTTCGGACTTAGATGCCTTCCTATTCCCACAGTCAACGCCACATACAGTTCACCATTTGATTTAAGTTAACATAAGGGGACAAAATATGTTTACTGAAATTATTTCATAAATAAACTTTGCCGCTCAATGGCTCAGGAATCAAAATTGGTCCGAGTGTGTTTTCAGTAATATCAAGATGATCTACTCTAACTAAATACACTTACACGGTGACTCGATTAGCATTCACAACCATAATATGTATTCTTTCGACCCAAACGTTTGTTCCAGCTAAACTTTACCCCTGCTTGACTGAGTAACATCTTTAATGTTGACCTCCAGCCAAGCATAAAGACCAGAGAGTTATCAAACAAACTCACACAGGCAACGAAGACAGTGAATGCATCATCAAGTCTTTCCTCGCGTGTCTGTGACCTTCATTTTAGTGTTTTTCCTAAGTTTCATAACTGACTTACACACTATTAATCTGGCACTTTATGTCTCAGGCTCACACAAATGCACATAGACAAATACCTGCACACACCCTCACACACATAAACACCCCACAGAAATGCTTCAGAGAGAAACTCAGATCACAGAAAGACACCCTGCTTGTTACGCCTGCCTGGCTGCTGTCTGATAAGCGTTAGCCCTGAAACACTGTGAAGGCTGTGAGTAATACAGGCTTCATCTGTATCACTGCTAGTCCCGGGCCAACCATCTCAACGATGCCTGGGTTTCTATTACAGGGCCAAAAGGGGCTTTCAAACTCAGAAATGATCTTATTTTACCAACATAAACACCATTTGGGATCCCTTTTCCATATAATTGCTAGTATATTATTTCCAGATTACCCAATTGGGCTTTTAAAACAAATATTCAGAAAACTGGGGGCAATTTTTAAGGATTTTAAACTTCATACTCAACTTTAACTCTAACTATTTAAAAACCAGTCTGTTTTTCAGTGGAAAATTTGTCACACACCACATGCACACAATATCTGTGGCACTCAGTCTATTCATGAAAAACACTGATGAGGTAAAACTGGGTAAAAGCCATCAATGCTAATTGATTACCCTTGTTAAATCAATCACAGAGGGAGGGGATAATGAGAAGGAAATGAGTTTTAAAAAATAGGATTGTAAATAATGGGCTGTGACTCAAAATCATGACGCTGAGGTCCCTGATCTTTGAATAATATTTTAATATTGACAATGGATCACATCACTATTTGTTTATGATAATTTGTCAAACTACAAATCATCACCTGACTCTGCAGTTCCCCTTAGCTCTACAGAGCTACATGCATATGGCTTCTTTCAGCTCATTGTGTTTGTTTCTGGGCTGCAATTCATGATACTGTTTTGGTTCAGTCCTACCACTTTCTTCAGCATCATTTTCAGCTGCAGCAAAAAAATAGTCTGTAAACTTCCTGCTCAGAACCAACTGCAAAGTATATTTCCCCCAGGAGCTGGTGAAGACCAAAAACAGAGCTAAAACTGTGAATATCAGACTTATATTAATCAGGTGGCCAGAAACACGACTCCAAATGAATGCTAATATTGCTCCCATAGACTGTCTAGAAGAAGTGGACATAGTCACAGTTGGTTTGTGGACTGCCGTTTCGCTCCATATCTGCTGGATGTGTAAATAAGCAACTGTTTGCCATATCATATTAAAATGTGATAATATGTCAGTGCTGTTTGTTTCTGCTTCTGCCGAACGGCCAAAAAAAACAGTTATTGTAGATTTGAATAGAGACATTTTTCAAATATAGATCTCTAATAGAATAACAGAAGAAAACTTGTTAAATCTGACTGTTATTGATTGCTGATGTTTTAGTTAATGCTGACCCTGACGACCCCTGTTGGTCCTGCTGATAAACAGCCCAGTACTCTGCACAGCTGGCCGCGGTCTCAGGTGTGCTGCTTGGAGGGACATACTCCACTGAAAATGACATCAACCTTTCCATGGCAGCTGAGAGGTGGTTTGTTTGCGTAGTGCAAAGACACACTTTTACAGACTGGCCTATAGTCCGTGCAGTGAAGCCTTGATGGCCATGTATGAATCACTGTCCATGTTCAGCCAAGTCACAAACACAAATGCATGCAAACCATCTCAACACATGCTCAGTATTGGGGCTTACAAATTGAAGCATTGTTGAATTGGTGAAACCAATCTGCTGGCTGTGTGTGTGTGTGTGTGTGTGTGTGTGTGTTGCCCTCAGCGATGAATACAGGACTCGATTAGAATTGCTGTCATGTCGCAGCACAGCCTGCAGCATTTCCTCTAAAGCACAGAGGAGCGGCCAGTCAGATTTCAGTATCTAGGAGTACCACTCGAGATTAAAAAGTCAAGAATACCTCGCTCTGTTTCCTGGTCGGCCCGTTGCGATGTTTGAAAATGTTCTTCAGAGGGGAAGAGCGGTGTGGAGCCAGATTAAGTTGTCACAACCTCTTTGTAAGTACTGAAGAGGGATCCTTTAAATAGTAATGCTACCTCTAAGTCAAGGTCTGTTTGCAGTTACAAGTTTGTAATTCAAACATGTTTGGATTTATCTTGACAGGAAATATCATCTTCTGTTAAAATATGGTAGCTTGAATGTTGAGGAAAAAGTAGACGAGTCCTTAGATTTACTGGCTAAAGCTTTTCTTTTTTTGGCATCCTCTCTGTGTCTCTAATGGCTCTAATATCTTTTTTACTTTATTTTATGTATGTATAAGCTTTTAGGTGCTTTCAGAGAAGACATGGGGAACAGAGTGACAAGATGAGGAGATAGGACTGTTAAAATATGATTATAAAAGAGAATATTAAAATGACATAAATACAGAAGGATACAATTATAAGTTACATAATCAAATGGAAATATCAGTCAGCCACAATACGAGGCTATTAGATACAAAACTGAGTTAAAGCTAAAATATTCAATATTCATTAGGGCTGTCAAAGTTAACGTGATAATAAAGCGTTAATGCAAATTTGTCAACGCCACTAATTTCTTTAACGCATTAACGCAACTTGTGATTTTTAGGTTGTAGCGGGCTCAGTTTTCAAGCTATAGTGAAGTTACTGGTGTCATATGAAAACCTAAGGAATCTGTTGCGTCATACTTGCTTGTCGAGAAGGAGGCTAATAAACGCTCCATACTTGGCCCTCCATAAACTGGCCCTTGACCTCTGACCTCCAGATATGTGAATGAAAATGGGTTTTATGGGTACCCACGAGTCTCCCCTTTACAGACATGCCCACTTTATGATCATCACATGCAGTTTGGGGCAAGTCATAGTCAAGTCAGCACACTGACACACTGACAGCTGTTGTTGCCTGTTGGGCTGCAGTTTGTCATGTTATGATCAGAGCATATTTTTTGTGCTAGTACCTGTGAGGGTTTCTGGATCAATATTTGTCATTGTTTTGTGTTGTTAATTGATTTCCAATAATAAATATATACATACATTTGCATAACGGAAGCATATTTGTATTAAATACTTGACAATTGACGATTAATTTGTGATTAATTGCAATTCAATATTAATTATATTTAAGTCTTCCTCATTAAGTCTGGAGGAACGCAATATCTGAGCAACAAAATAACTATCAGACAAATCTATAAAAATGGATTTTGAGGCAAAATTTGCAATATTTGACTTTTTTGGGCAGCAAAACACAATATTGACATATTATCACTTGATAAAATTGTTTTGGTGAATGTGTAAGCAAACAGTTGTTTATCTACACATCCAGCAGACACAGAGCAACACATTCATTTGGAGTTGTGCTTCTTGGCAGACATTCAATCTCTTTTTACTGTAGCTCTGGTTTGGTCTCCACAAACTCCTCAGGAAAATATCTGGCTGTTAAAGGGATAGTGGTGTTTTGAAGTGGGGTTGTATGAGGTACTTATCAGTGTACACTTAAACTGATATTGATTTTTTTAAGGTGAGACTTTTGCTTTTAGCTGGCTAAAATACATTTTGCTGTCAGCCCCGTCCACAGCACTATATTGCTTTGCTCCTGTGTCGGTGCTCCTGTCTGTTTCTCCAAACTGGGAGCGTACTGACCGTCATCTACTGTAGGTAATACATTGACTACGGATAAGTACCTCATACAACCCCACTTCAAAACACCAGAACTATCCCTTTAAGCTGCTAAATGCTCCACTGTGTTCACCAGCTAGTTGCAAACTTTATCTGTCTGCTGGACAGGAAGCACACAGTGGGTTTATTACAGCTCTTTAGCTGATAACAGCTGCCTACTGTGGATGGAAATTAGGTTGAGAGTGGAGATTAGGGGCCAGAAAACCAAAACATTTATCCAAAATAGGTTAAAAGGCTCCGTAAGGATGGAGTAGGGCTCTACTATATCGATATTGTGATATGAGACTAGATATTATCTTAGATTTTGGATAACGTAATATCGTAATATGGCATGAATTGTCTTTTCCTGGTTTTAAAGGCTGCATTACAGTAAATTAATTCCAGCTGTTCTATTATTTGTCTTTACACACTCAGTCATTATATCCACATTACTGATGAAGGCACCAATAGTCAACTCTACAATATCATTGCTATACCGACATCGAGGTATTTAGTGATAAACATCATGTTAATTGATTTTCTCCATATCACCCAGCCCTAGGATGAAGGTTACTGCAGAGTTGGGTGATAATTCTATGATGGCTGTGATGACCCCTTTCAATTAAACTTAGCAAGTAGTCCCATTATGTAAAACGTATTGATTAGTGCAGCTTTAAAAATAAGGTCTATGCCAGCAGACTGCATGTTGGTGCACGGCTTTATGAGCAACATCCTGGATGTTGTTCCAGGAAGTAGAGAGGGACACACTGAGCAGCAGCACAATGATGTTTTTATATGACAGGTGTTTAATGGATCCCCAGATCCTGTGTGATTTACAGCGTCATGCTAGTAGTGGTGATATCATGGTTGAATTTACAGCCTGCCATGACCTTGACCTTTGTGAGTGTTCATGTGTGCATTCACTTTTGTTGCCATGTAAGAAACGCAAACCACTTATAGGCATTAACTTCATGTGTAAGTAAGACGGTACGTAGCTTTTATACTTTGGTCTTGTTTGCTATTTTTACTGCTTTCAAATACATACGAATAAACAAATTCTTGGATGAATAATATTCAACGTCCCTGTCTATTATCTCTTGGAAGAGCCCCACTCTCTGGCTCCTCTGACGCTCCATGCCTCAGTGATCACAGGGCTGTTGTGGGACAGGCGTTCTCTCCAGGCTGCTGTCATTATTATTCAGGACCCGGGAAATGGTTTTCACAGACTGTCCTCTGACAGCTGAGCAGGAGCTGGGGTTAAACTGGTTACAGAATCACTTGGCACTGCTGCCCCTCTGAAGAACATATCAATGGGAATATGAGAGTCTAGCGGGTCAGTGACAGATAAATGAGGTGTCAAAGATAAAGTTCATTCGAGCCTGTACAAAAAATTGCAGTTGATAACTCTATCCACCTTAGAATAAATTTATATTATGCATTATGTTCCTTCACACTGCTGCATTAAGGGCGACTGTGTTATAATGTGACATTACTGTGTGGCTACAGTACAGCTATTTTTGGTGTGCTGTTGACTTCAGGAATAGAGACAAGGTAATTCTACACAGCAGCTGAATTCAGTCAAAATTCCTACGTATCGTGTTCTTTTATTATTCAAGGCTTATATGTGGGCGTCCCTGAGACTCAGGACACGTGACAACGCTGAGACGTAGCTGCACTTACATGTGTTGAGTTGATTGAGCATCAGTGCGTATGAGTGTGACAATTTAGAAAGTGTGGACAATGTGTGGCCGCTGGTCTCGGCAGGGCAGGATTAGCTGTTATGAGGCAAAGGGGCATGACATTTAAATCCATCCCGTCGAGAAGGACGATTCTGTGTGCGTCTTTCTGTGTGTGTGTGTGTGTGTGTGTGTGTGTCGGGGCAGCAGGGGTAAGAGTTTTGGAGGGGGGGTTTGGTGGAAAATGTTAGAAATGTCATTGCTTCTTACACGGTTTGACTTTGAAAAGGTGACTGTCTCTCTCTCTCCCCCTCTGTCCCTCTGTCTGTCTGTCTGTCTCTCTCTCTCTCTATCTCTCAGATAAGTTGTTTGGAAAGCGGCTGCTGCAGGCTGGGAGACACATCATGTCTCATAAGTCTTGGATGAAAACGGTGCCCACGGAGAACTGTGATGTCCTCATGACATTTGCAGGTCAAGCAGTCACACGCTCACGCACGTTTGTATTTCTATCCTTGTGAGGACCGTCGTTGACATAGTGAAACCCTAGCCTTCACCATCACAACAACATGTCTAGGTCAACCCTTTCTCTCAACTAAACCTAGGTGCAACTAATGGATATTTTCATTATCTCCCAGAGCCCAATGTAATATATTCAAATTGCTCGTTTTGTCCAATTAATTGTTCAAAACCTAAAGATATTCAGTATACTGTCATATGTGGCAAAGAAAAGCAGCAAATCCTCCATTTGAGAAGCTGGAACCACATAATGTTTTGCATTTTTGCTTGAAAAACTATAACGTTAAAAAGAAAAATAGCTGTCAAATAATTTTCAGTCTAACCGTTTGAGCTCTACTAAACTGTAACACCAAGTCTTAACCCTTAAACAGCCCTTTGAATAAGTGAGGACTGGCTGTGATATCCTTACTTCCCAGTGTCTTCGCTCTTTAGGTCTAAATATTGGTCCTCACAAATATGGAAGTACAAGAGCACACACACACGCAGACACATTTACATTATGCAATTTAACACAAATTTGCAAATAACCTTTTTATTTAAATGCTCCAATCTTCACCACAGCTTCACAAAATGTAAAATGTGATCCAATCTGATAAATATACAGCTGTAAATTTACCCTCAGGCAAGGAAGAGATTATTATGTATCTCTGAGAACACAGAGATCCCATCCTACCGCTGAGCAGCAGATAACTATATATCAATACAGTCACGTACTGTTGATAATAAAGATGAGGATCATGACTATTATGTTATACTACCTCATTTAACTTTCTTAGCCATAGCCTGAAGGTCAGAGGAGCAGTTTTATGACCAGTTTTAATCTCTGAAGCAGCTGAGAAAGCAGAGAAGAAGAGTCATTCTCAAGTGTTTGTTGGTACGACTCTTAACCTCCAGTTGCTGCTCAGGAATAAATAGTACAAGACTGTGGGAGTACTCGCGGCAGCTACCGTGTACAACGATGCGTGGGTATGTTTGAAAATGTATTTTTATTTTTTATTTCCTGCCACAGACACTACAGATGACCACACGTTGCTATGGCTACTGAACCACATCCGGCTGGGAATCCCAGAGCTCATCATCCAAATACGACATCACAAGCACACACGAGTCTACGCATTCTTCGTCACCGCCACATATGAAAAGTAAGGACTCTGCCTCTCTGCAAAAGGTTGTCTATTGTTAGCAACACATTTTTGCAAGGGTATATTTAGTCATAAATTTCTAATCTTATGTGCAACTAATGGTTATTTTCATTATTTATTAATCTGTAATTTTATAAAAAGTAATCGACTGTTTGTTTTTTCTATAAAATGTCAGAAAAATAGTGAAATTGTTCATCACAGTGACATTTTCAGGTGTCTTGTTTTGTCTGATCAACGGTTCAAAACCCAAAGATATTCAATTAACAATGAAATAAAACAGACAAAAGCAGACAATCCTCACATTGGTGAAGTTCGAACAAGTAAATGTTTGTAATTTTTACTTGATAAATGACTCAAAATAACAATTATTGGCTCAAAATAGTTTTGCCAGTTAATTTCTCGCAGTTAATCTTTCGCCTGATTAATCGTTAAACGGTTTGACTCCTATTTAACAGCCAAGGGACTAAGACATGTACATACTGTTATTTATTGGATTTAAATTAGAATAACTATGTGATATAATATTAAAAGATTTAGCATGAAAACGAAAAAAATAAAAGAAGGAACAAATTTGGTACAATAGTTTGAGTTTATATAGGACTATAATTTTGAGAGTTTTCTGAAGATGTGATGATGTAGAATTTCACCATTAGATGAAGAAGAGGAGAAGAAGAAGAAGAAAGCACTTTATTGATCCCCTGAGGGGAAATTCAATTTGTTTCACTCTGTTATTTTTTTACAGACGGTACACACAGCCCTAAATACACGCATGCACAAACAGGACCTGTATACATGCATTAATGGAGAGATGTCAGAACGAGGGGGCTGCCCATGACAGGCGCCCCGAGCAGTTTGCTCAAGGGCACCTCTGTAGTGCCCGAGAGGCAATCTGGCATCTCTCCAGCTACCAGTTCACACTAAGTATCTGGTCCATGTGGGGACTCGAACCCGGCGACCCTCCGGTTCCCAAGCCAAATCTAATTTTAGGAAAACTGTCATAGTATAAAGACACATGTATAAAATAGTACACTATGTGAAATGGCTACTAAGGGGACATCATCACACATGAATACAGAAGGACTCATTGGATCCACAAGAGTCCCAGCTTTCCAGTAATACCCAATTTATGCACTTCTAAGTCTGTTTAGGGACCACAATATGCAGAAATATTCAAATACACCAAAGAAAGTCTTGTGGGAACCCATATTGAATCCATTTTCAATCACATATATTGAAGTCAGAGATCAAGGGACCCTTTGAAAATGGCCATGTCAGTTTTTCCTTGCCAAAATTTAGCGTAACTTTATAAGTATGACAAGTATGACATGGTTGGTACCAATAGATTCCTCAGGTATGATGCCCGTAGCTTCACTCTAGCTTTAAAATTGAGCTCGCTACAACGTCTGAAAGACAGAATAGTGGCCGGGTCCGACGGCGGGACATTGGATTTTTAAGAGGTTAATTAAAAATCTATACAGCGTATTGGAGAATTGATATAGTATTGCAAAACATAATATCGCGATACTCATGTGTATGGATATTTTCTTACACTCCTACTCAACAGATAAAGAAAATGCCAAATGAATAATACAGTATGTATCAGTGCTTCATCTAGTAGTTTGAGGTTTAGTTATTTTTAAATGCTACTACTGGAGTTCTTTGTTTAGGACAAAACTATCCTGGCTGTTCTGTGCTGGTGAACAATTGTACTTTCGTTTATTGTGGTATTGTATTTAGCTGCAGCTATAGAAGGCACGGTAGCTCATACAGAGTGAATCATTAGTGTTGCCTGGTTTACTGTATCAGCACCACTGCTCTGCCTCTGGCTGCAGGTTATTTAAAGGTTTGCAGAAGGTTAGACTCAGGCTAAATAGTATGGATTGTATTTGCTCTGATTACACTGCCCAGATATAGTCTCTTGTTTTGAAAATATCCCCATGGGAACTGGGGATGAGCCCAGGGTCATTTTAATCTCAGCGTTGACTTTGGTGTATAAATACTGAGAAATACAATCCAGGAGATCAGGGTGTCACTCGCTGTTCCATACTGCGTTTCACCTCTTGACAAATGTAGAGTCCTCTCTGCTGACTGTGCGTTTAACAACGGGGCCTCTTGAAAAGTCTCAACCGAGCCTTTTACCAGTGAATGGAGCAGGAATAGACAGATGGCCAGAAGGAACAAAATAAGAGAGGATAGATGCAAAGGAACAGATGCAAGGAGAGAACAAGCGAGGAGGAGAAAGAGGAGTCAAGCAGAAAGACAAAGAGGAAACAACAAGGAGGGTAATTTGGTAGAGAGTGCTCTCTGAAAGTGTGCCAGTGGGTTTTAGATGAAATGCTCAAGTAAAATGATTGCTGTGTGACAAGAAGCGCACTCTCCTCTCTCTCTCTACACACACACACACCTGCTGTTAGATAGGTTGACCTACATCTCATGTGATAAAAGAGATAACCCAGAAAGTACTCCATCCTCTCAAACCCACCTTGAATAGTTATTCCCTCTGCATACTAAAGCGGTGAGAATTTCCCTTTAAATCCCTGCGATGTGAGAATACCAGCTGAGGGCTCCAGGTGTGTTTGCTGTCAACTGTTGGCTTGTTGTTATATTATCCTATCAACTGAAATGGCATTGCTCTTTCTCCTATGTGTTTGTTTTGAAAGAGAGACCCGTGTAGGATATGATCTGGGTATGAGATCAAAACAGCTGGGCTCACAGATTCAATGCTGTTATTTTCAGAAAGTCTCCATTCATTGCTTTGAAAACAACTACAGCAGAAAGCACAATTGTAGCAATTAACATACTCAAGTCAAGTGGTGGCATACAGTAAATGTCCTCCTCCTCCCCCTCGTCTTTCCGTAGCTGACGTACCATACATTACTCATTTCTCAGCTCTGACTGGGCAATTTACAGCATGCCGTCCTGTTCTGCTGACTTCCTACATTACGTCTGATAGAGATATTTGCTAAATTAGCATAAACCTTACGTGCAGTGCTCTCCCTCAGCAGTATTCTGCTCTTTTACAAGGCAAGCTTTGTCCACACCTTCCCTTTGACTGCGTCTCCAAATTAAGACTCCTTGTATTTGGGGAGAGAGAGTGTAAAAGGCGATAAAGTTTTCGATTAAATAAGAAAGGGGGGATCTCATCAAGATTCCTGGCAGCAGCAGCAGGAGCTGCACACCTTTGAAAGGCCTTGCAGTTATTGGCTTAGATTACTAAACAGTTGGTTTAAATAGATACAGCCTGTTTTTTTTTTTCTCAGACAAGGACCTTTATTGTGATGGCGCTGCGCACTAAGCAGTATTCAGCGGTGCTACAGGAGCTTACACCTCACATTTCTGCTGTAATCCATCATGGTGCTGATCGTACTTCACTGCACTGCCCGGAGCTGCATGATGGATGGATGTTACAGGCCCACCTAGGCTGTGCTCCTGCATGTGTGTGTGTAAA
>CAKAOI010045816.1:35747-48278 GCA_916701655.1 Sebastiscus albofasciatus | reverse complement strand
TGTGTGTGTGTGTGCAGATGGTACAACTAAGATGTCTTTTTGAATTACAGTATAAGTTTATGAGTGTTGTTTTACTGTAAAGCAATGTAATGTTTTAAGTTTGGAAAATGCCATTTCATAAGTAAAAAAGGTCTTCCAGTGTTTCTGCAGTAGTTTTATAGAAACTGGCACAGCGACTATTATGTAATCCCTGTGCGCTCTCCAGCATGCTGTAAATGTGTAACACAATGTGATTTTCTTCCCTGACATTCCCTCATCCTTCACCCCCCTCCTGCTGCGGATACCAGCCAATCGCACCTCAGCTGGGTCCCTCCCCTGCTCTGATAAATAGGGACCAGGGAGCGTCTATCTGCCTGACTCTCCTTCCCTCAGCAGAGTCTCTCCTCTCACACCTCCTCAGCACTACAGACTCCCTCTTTAACCATGTCTGTCAGAGCCATGAAGACCACCAACTTCTCCTCCTCCTCCAGGGGCCCATCCCAGAGCTTCAGCAGCCACTCCTTCTCCGGCTACGGTGGTCAGAGTGTGGGCAGCGGCAGGCAGAGCTATGGTGTCCGCAGCTCCTATGGGGGAGTGGGCAGCAGTGGTGCTGCTGTGAGTGCTGGGGGGTTTAAAATGGCTGGTGGGTACATGGCTGGAGGGTCTGCACAGAGAGGAGGTGGAGTAGAGTTTGGCTATGTGGGCTTCGGTGGAGGTATGGGTATGGGAGGTGGTATGGGAGGTGGTATGGGAGGTGGCATGGCCAACGACATGGTGGCCCCCATCACAGCCGTGACCGTGAACAAGAGCCTGCTGGCCCCCCTGAACTTGGAGATTGACCCCAACATCCAGGTTGTCCGCACCCAGGAGAAGGAGCAGATCAAGACCCTGAACAACCGCTTTGCTTCCTTCATTGACAAGGTCAGTCAACTCAGGACTGAGATGACATATTAAAGCTTAACATCATTGCAGTTTTATGATAAAAAAAAAAAATACTACATGGGGAAATTTGCAACAAACAGTACATACAGTATGTTGCTTTATCGGTTTTTGTTGCTGAAGTTGTGTTGGTTCGATGACTGTTGGGATATTAAATTCCACACAGAGTAGTAATATAACCCAGAAACCTCAGAGGAAATTAGTGTATTGCAAGCCAAAATAGCCCAAGGTGAAAGAGGTCTAATTTCAAAATGGAAATCATCCTTGAGACCATGTAGTTCCCAAACTGAGGGGCGTGACCCCTAAGGGGGGGCTCAGAGTTATAAAAGAGGGGCGTGGCAGGGCTAAAGTATCAATAATGCATGTCTGCACTGGAATTTTTATCTACAAAAGGGGGGGCCCTGCAGAAAAGGAACCACTGCTTGAGACAATCCCTGTAAAAACTGTATATATAACTGCTAAAAGCCACGCTGGGGAGGATGCAGGCTGTTTGGAGTTATGGCTTGGCTTCCTCATATGTTTCCACTCTGAGGTGAGATCATAGGGCTCAGATAAGAGGATCAACCTGAATAAAGAGTACAGCTCACAGGGCTGCGATGAAAAAGCAGAACACGTTTTGCTTGAAGGGGTGCATCCCAGTGTGAACAAAAAATTGATTGAGTGGTTATGAAAGTAGATCAGGTGCCAGGTGTTCTCTTGCATTTCTTGATTTTGCAAAATCTCATGTGTTGTGTTATTTTCAAATTAAGTTTCCTGAACAATCACAGCCTTCACAAACACTTGCAGAGGTATAAAGAGCAGACACGGTCGAGGAAAGCTTTGCATGAGAGAAGCTTGTTAAATACTAAGTGAAGTAGTATCAGAGCAATACCCACTTTATGAGGCTGTATAATAGCCAATAAAGCAATTTTCTTGATGGTAGTATTAATCACTGTTATGCACCCACGATCAAAAAGAAATTACAGGAGCGGCTATCTTATCAGACAGAAGCTTGCCCTCTACTTCACCTGACATTGATTCGATTCTCACCCATTGTGACATTCTTGTTCAAGGAGGCACACTGGAGCAATGTAGGACACAAGTTAAGCTGTGAATCAATCCTGCCGAGACCAATTCTTCAGATCGTAAAACAAAGCTTGCATACCATCGTGATATGGCACACAGAGCTGTGTGTCTCTCATCGTGTTTGCAGAGTGGTAGCAGCCGGACCCCACCCAGGGTCAGGGCGCTCAATAGGAGAGTTGTAAAGGGGAAATTGGGAAACAGTGCCTCTTTGTGTTGAAATGTGGCACTAGGGGTGAGAAGTGAGGAGTGAGGAGTGAGGAGTAATTGATGTGACATTTAGAGGTGGGAGAAGCTCAATTAGTCATTTTTTTTTCTTTGTCCATCAGCAAACAAAGCGAATCCATTCACGTTGTTTGAGTCACGCCCACCTTCCTTTCTTTACATTCTTTCTCTGTCCACACTGACCACCCTCCCCATACATCATAGGGACATGTGTTTTCTTTTGCCATGACAAAACAAGGAGTGTATTATCATCTTCCCATTGTTTTACCGCCATTTCTGTATTTCTTCATCATTCGTTTACTTCGTTTACGTCTGCAGGTACGCTTCCTAGAGCAGCAGAACAAAATGCTCGAGACCAAGTGGAAACTTGTGCAGGAGCAGACCACGTCTCGCTCCAACGTCGACGCCATGTTCGAAGCCTACATTGGTAACTTGCGTAAGCAGCTAGACAGCTTGGGCCATGAAAAAGTCAAACTTGAGTCCGACCTGAATCACATGACGGGCCTGGTCGAGGACTTCAAAAACAAGTGAGTGGAGAAGAGGAAATTCAACCTTCAGTGATACCCATAACTCAATATTTGACAATGGATCAAATGACTACTTGTACATTAGAGGAGTTGCTGCCGTTCCCTTCAGCTCTACAGGTCATTTTGATGTCTGTCAGCTCAACTGTACAGTTTTGGTTCATTCTCACAACTCTCATTTCTGTCACAGTAGGCAGATGTTTTCAACAAACAGCTGTTTGTACACTCACTTAAATCTCAGTTTTCTTTCCACTGACAGAAATCTGTTCCTTTAGATGCAGATTGCTGCAGAGGAAATCACATCTACATAATTACATTTTTCTTTTAAAGCTGCACTAATCAAAACAATTTGTTATAGTAGTAGCAATGAAAAAAAAGGAATACATGTAATGTGAAAGGTGTACCTCTCAGCTCTACAGAGCATTTTAACGTATTTCAGTTTGCTTTGATTGTACGACGTGCAACTTTACTGTTTTAATTCACTCTCATCGCTCTCAGCAGCATTGTTTTCAGCAGCAGCAGGCAGTTTTGAGTAAAAACGCTATAAAAACACCAAACAGCCCACAAAGTTTGCGACTAGATGGTGAAAATAGTGGAACATTTAGCAGCTAAAGAGCCAGATATTTGCCCCAGGAGTTAAAATAGACTATAACAGCTAAAAGAAGTGTGATTATTGGACTTATGTGGCCAGAAACATGACAATAAATGTTGCTCCATATCTGCTATATGTGTAAATATACAACTGTTTGCTCTCATGCTTACAATATCAGCTTAAAAGATGATGATGTAGCAGTGTAGTGTTTACAGCTTGTTTGTGCTGCCCCCAAGTGACAGAAAATATTATTGCAGGTTTTAGTAAATGTAAATTTTGATTGTTTTCACTGTGTGTGTATACGTCCTGCATGTGGATCAGATGAAATTGAAAAGATTAAAATATAGTTTGTAAAGAATTATAATCAATTCTGATTTATAGGGCATATATACATCTTTAAATGATCTTTTTTTGTTTTCCAGATATGAGGATGAGATCAACAAGCGCAATGAGTGTGAGAACAACTTTGTCCTCATAAAGAAGGTCTGTTTAAGTTTTCTAACATATTCCAGATCTTAAAACTATAATAAGTCTTCGAGCAGAACGAGCCCACACAGTGGTCATTTGTACCTGCAGGGTCGGTGCTGCATGCAACGATGAGTATTCTCAATGTTGTCTTCTCCCGCGCAGGACACTGACGCCGCCTACATGCTCAAAGTGGAGCTGGAAGCCAAGCTGGACGGGCTCTCTGATGAGATCGAGTTCCTGAAGCAGATCTATGATGCAGTAATTTCACTTTTCAGTATAGCTATAGGTCATGTTAAAACAAAGCGCATTTTCAAAATGTTTCTCCATGCCCATGTCTTCTCTGCTCATGTTTGTGTATTATCCTGTGTAGGAAATCCATGAGCTGCAGAGCCAGATCAAGGACACATCTGTCGTGGTGGAGATGGACAACAGTCGTAACCTGGACATGGACGCCATTGTTGCTGAAGTGCGTGCCCAGTATGAAGATATCGCCAACCGTAGCAGAGCCGAGGCCGAGTCATGGTACCAGACTAAGGTGAGACCACTACGTGCCCAAAAATGTGTCTAAAAACAAACATCAGCAACACCCGGTGTTACTCTGACAACTAAAACATACCTGGATTTTGCGTTTTGATGTGTCAGTCTGACTTGTCCCTGTCTGTATCAGTATGCAGAGATGCAGCAGTCTGCAGGTAGACATGGTGACGACCTGAAGTCAACCAAGGCTGAGATCGCTGACATGAACCGCAGGATATTGAGGCTCCAGTCTGAAATTGACATGGTTAAAGCACAGGTGAGAATTACAGATTTCAGTTTTGTATCTTTCGACATATTTTACTTTAATGGAAATTCAGGAAAGTGTTAGTAGCACCTGGTTATTAAGACTATAGGATGTTTGTGTGACACTTTTACTCTTTGCTATTTTTCTTTAGCGAAACAATTTGGAAGCTCAGATCGCAGAGTCAGAGGAGCGTGGCGAGATGGCAGTGAAAGACGCCAAACTCCGCATCAGAGACCTGCAGGAAGCTCTCCAGAGAGCCAAGCAGGACATGGCCCTCCAAGTCCGCCAGTACCAGGAACTGATGAATGTGAAGCTGGCTCTGGACATTGAGATCGCCACCTACAGGAAGCTGCTGGAAGGAGAGGAGTACAGGTAAGATGTTGCCGTGACAGCACCACCCTGTGGAGGTGATGAGAAATAACTTCTTTGCAGAATACTATTGCGTATATCTCATGGTATTCTGCTTGCTCCTGTCTTTTTCTCTACAGGTTAGCAACTGGAATCAAGACCAGTGTATCCAAGCAGACTTGTAAGTTCATGTTCCACATTGGTACAAACATTTTAAGTGTTTTCCTGTTGATTTTTCTATATATAAAAATGAGGAGACAAAAAATAATCATATTTATGTACTATAAGTCTAACAGGACCATTCCTGTTCAGGGTCTCTGAGCAACAAAATAATTAATGTCATAAGATACGATGAATACACTATCAACTCTAACAACCAGTTGACACAGACGCACTGCAGGGAAGGGGATCTACAGTTTTTATTCATTGCTTTGATGCATTGTCAGAAACAGAAACCAGGTTTGAAAGTAGGCAACACAAATAGCAAAAAACTGGGTTTCCATTTGAAAAACACCAAATGCATGCTCCAAAACGTATTACATTCTCAAAACTCTTCATGCAATCATCAAAATTACATCAGGTCATCCACATCACATCTACTATATTATCTCTGGTCAGACAACTTTCTTCATTGTTTATGTAACAAATTCAACCAATGACTGCAGTGATGCGATCATAGGTGGCGTGTTGGACAACAGTTTTCCCTTTTAAGTAGGGCTGTCAAAGTTAACAAGAAATTCAATTTAATGCCACTAATTTCTTTAATGCATTAACGCAATCGATCTTCCGGAGGTTGTACCGGGTTCACAGCCATGTCATACTAGCTTGTCGCGTAGGAGGCTAAATAACGCTCCAAACTTACGCTAAATTTTGGGGAGGAAAAACTGTCATGGCTATTTTCAAAGGGGTTCCTTGACCTTTGACCTGAAGATATGTGAATGAAAATGGGTTCTATGGGTACCCACAAGTCTCCTCTTTACAGACATGCCCACTTTATAATAATCACATGCAGTTTGGGGCAAGTCATAGTCAAGTCAGCACACTGACACACTGACAGCTGTTGTTGCCTGTTGGGCTTCAGTTTGCCATGTTATGATTTGAGCATATATTTTTTTTAATTATTTTATTAAAATGCAGTACCTGTGAGGGTTTCTGAACAATATTTGTCATTGTTTTGTGTTGTTAATTGATTTCCAATAATAAATATATACATCAATTTGCATAAAGCAAGCATATTTGCCCACTCCCATGTTGATAAGAGTATTAAATACTTGACAAATCTCCCTTTAAGGTACATTTTAAACAGATAAAAAATGTGTGATTAATTTACGATTAATCATGCGATTAATCGTGATTAAATATTTTATTTGATTAACAGCCTTTCTCTTAAGATTTCCGCGCCTTTCAACCACACATCACTTCATCACACCTGCAAACCTGCTTTCAGTCTCCGCACTTCTGTTAAATGTTCGACAAACCAGGTTTTCTATATATGATGAGTGTGTGAAAAGTAAAGAGAACTGCATTTGCTGTCATGGATGACAATTAAATTCAAGTTAATTTGGATAGACTTAAATCACATTCAACATCTTAATTGGCTTTTTAGGCCCACTTCAGCTACTGAGATCTCTAAGAAGATGAGTAAACACTCCTACGAAGCCTTTGCAGACACAAAAAGATATTCCAATCATTCTAAACACGTGTACATCCAAATGTCTCCTCTTTTACCACCTTTTACCCCACTACTGTATGCCCGTGTTAATGATTGCCTTTTACTTCTGAATTAGCAGCTGTGAACTACAATGCCTACGGCCTGGAGAGCTCCCGAACCCCGTCCTACGTCAGCTGCTCCTTCGGTGGAATGAAGGCCAGCAGCGGTATTATCGGTGACTTCGATGGAGCAACAGTGAAGAGCACCACAATCACCAAGACAGAAACCGTTGTGGTCAAGGCCGAGGAGAAGAAAGAGGAGAAGAAAGAGGAGGAGAAGGAGGAGGAGAAGGAGGAGGAAAAGGTGGAGGAGGAAAAGGTGGAGGAGAAGGAGGAGGAGAAAGAGGAGCAGCAGCAGGTAGAAATCGAGGAGCCAGCTGCTGAGGAGAAGCAGGGGGAGCAGGAGCAGGTGGAGGCTGAAGCTGTGGCTGAGGAGTGATGTGTTTGTTCCTGTTCTGTCAGATTTATGATTTTGGTCTTGGAAGTTAAGAAAAAGCACACCGACTCTGCTTTATTATCCACTTCTTTAATGATTCTCTCACCAAGGTGCCTTCACCAAATACTGTTTCTGCTGTGAAGATGTGTAAACACAACTTTCCGTCTTTAATTAAGAGGTGCTAATGGATGAGTCTTCATGAGTTCTTTACTGTTAACTGTAGTCTGTGTCACTGCCCGTGGTTCAGAGGTCACTGCACCACACTTGTCTAGCCAGCAGGTGGCACTATTGTATGTGTTTTCCTCTGCTGCTCTGTCTTGTCGTTTTGACCCAAAGCACTGCTGTTACATCATGTGTACTGCTGTCAGGAGTAAATTGGGGAATATAAACCATCGCCATGTGAAACTCCTTATGCTAAACCTGCTGTACTTTAAGTAAGATGAAAGTCTGTCACAAAAGTCTTTATGATTTCTGCTTAGAAAAAACCTGTTTTGGTGTGCTACCACTGGCAACGCCTGGAGTCCTGTTTGCTCGACAATAAATCTTCTTCAAACAGTATTTTACATGGTGTTCTGTTGTGTTCTGTTGTGTTGTGTTGTGTTGGATTGTAAAGTTCCATATGTGTTTTATGTAGTTGCACTGCAGTGAAAAACTTAATCTTTCAATTCTTTTGAAAGTTTTTGAAAGTTTTCTTTTTACAATTGCTAACATCCTTTTGTCCAATCTGAGGTCACATTTTCAAAACTCTTTTCAAAAGACAATTAGCACAATCGGTCTGTTGTGGACCAGACGATTACGTAATAGAAACATTTAAGAACACAAAGAAAGACAGTGTTGGGAAAACAATTGTAATCCTCCTGAAGGGACTTGCTGTGCTGCTGTGTCAACACACACACACACACACACATACACGCACGCACACACTAACTTTGCGTGCTTTGTACTGTTAACAGTTCAATGAAGAAACTTACATGAAGTTCTGGACATTTCTCTGACTAGTATCAGCCTGCCTCTGTCCGGGTACACGCTAATTACAGGTGTTTCTCTTTAACAAAATGATTGGAAGGTCATGCATTCCTATTAGCAAATGTCATGTTACCTAACTGTAAAAAAAAATATGAATCTAAAATTTACACAAAACAAATGGATCCAACATGCAGTTTATTTCAAATACGCCAAGAGTTGTATCGAGGAATACAACATGGTAATTCATGCAAAAGCTAATATGTGAGAGTGAACTGAAGTAACATACGTCATTTATCTGAGATATTTTTCTCTTTCACTAGATGATTACCTATGAGGCCTTTGCAGCTTTACAGGAACAGGTTTGAACATGAATTGTGGGTGGTGGTGCCACACCCAAGGCTATGCAACCTCTCACGAAGTTTAAGACAGAAAACTGCACAAATCCCACTATACCACCCACCGTTCATCGCACTTAACAGAACTCTACACAGGCTGGAGCGTTTTCAGGTTAGAAGGCTTGACTAATTCATTGTATTAACAGGATAATACAGATAGCAGTCTGTACACACAAATATGTTCACAGCAGTAGCTGTAACAGCTTGAATGAGAACTCCACCTCTGGTCTTGTCGTGCTTAAAATATTCTGCTCAGAACACAAATTGTGCCTGTATGAAAAGCTGTGTTGATTTACCTTAGAGCATCTATTTGTATCAGAGCTGGAAGAAGGACTCCTATTATTTACTAGGCTAAAAGCAATATCACTGTGTTAAAAAACAACCAAATATAGATACGCTGCAAGTCGCACAGAGCACAATCGAAATGAGTTACAAAGCAGTTTAATTCACTTAAAGGAAATAAGATAAGTTTTGTCTTAGTTTAATGTTATGATTGCATGATTCAGGTATTATAAACCATTATTTGAACTGATAGGCCTGTAATCAGCAAAAGGCACTAGATAAACACTAGTGGGCAGATTAACAGCGAATACCAACAATAATATCTGAATCGTGCAATCAGAATGTTTAAAACTTTGTCAACATCAGTAACCTCATGAGCCACAAACCATCACAAGCTGGCAACAAATACCAGGTGTGTCTGGGCGTGTTCACTTTAGTGCGCCCTAAAACATCTGTTGTTTTCTGCGGAGTTATGCACGACTCGCAGCTTTCCCGTATTTAGTTTTCTAATTGTGTAACATGTTTCTTCATTTGCTTGTGTTTTGTTGAAGGTATTCTATGTAGGCTAACCGTTGTCGGTTGCTGCTTGTAAACACATGGCATTCAAAGTTGGCCCCTCCTCTGATGGATCAACAAGCCAGCAACGGAGAGATAGCAGTGATGGTCAAGTGAGCTATAGAGTGAATGAAGAGAGGGAATGGCGTTAATGAGAATAAAGCAGTGAATCAGAGGAATAAAATGTTATTGCTGAAACCCAGAAACGTCCTGAACACAGTAAAATAATAAGAAAAGAGAAAATACAGACAGAGGGCAGGGTCTCTGCAGATATAGACACCTCCACACACTTTTAGTGGGGCATAAGAGATGATTGAGAGGTATCATTTTTGTATCAGTCTATACGTTGTTTTTTTAGAAACTTTCTGCATGTTATACCTTTAAGTTGCAGTGTGTTGAGTTTAGATTCATTAGCTTGTTAGATTAGATAAGAACGAATAGGACCACCAGAAATTTGTCTGTTAAGTATGAGGTTAGCTAGCTAGTGTATCCCAGCCCAGTCGCACTAAATGGCGTGTGAATGATGCAATAATTTGCAAGTCATTTTGCATGCAATAAGAATGCCATTCTTGCTTTTGGCTTATCAGGATTTTGTTATCTTTGGACAGAGCCAGACTATCTGTTTCCTGAGAATGGTATCTTCTCATCATCTAATTTTACCTGAGAACAACTAAGCTTGTTGACCAAAACTCTTGCTTTAAGGCAGTAAAGGTAACAAACTATAGGTATCAAAATTAGAAGATTAGTAGATTTTAATGTCGAAGCTGCTGCACCTGAGCCGTCATATACTGCTGGTAATTTTACAGTGCATCCTATTTTATCATAACTTCTCTGTGTAAAAAGTGTAACTCTGAAGTAACTACAGCTATTAGATAAATGTAAGAGAAAAATGCACAAGCACAAACTCAAAATAGTCAAGGAAAGTGCCTTTGAATTCTGCAACTAAAAAGTATCTGGTAGCCATTGTTCAGATTGCACTTTTGACTAATTTTGTGTCGCCAACTTGCACAATCCTAATCAAACTGTTAGCCTCTCCAACCTGCTACCCCACATGGTCAGCTGATGAACAGTACAGATACTTTCATAGTAGGCCTAATGACATTGTGGTCAAAGGTTATGAAATGCATGATTACAATCAGTGTCCACAGAATCTGTTTCCAGTTGATGATGGTCAATACAAATGAAAACATATTGACGCTCTCTGTGTTGCACTGTTTGGCATGAGGTATAAAATATAGTTTACCCTGAAACTCATTTAATCATGCACCATGTCTTACTTTGTCTTCTTATCTAACCATGTTAGTGATTGAGGCCTGAACCTTTGAGTGTCTTTAGGGGGCCGGTCTGATTGTTTGCCCTGCAGAGGAATCCGCTCTGACAGCCTCTTCTAAACAGACATACTGTCCTGTAACGCATACTTATCTTCTCTGCTGCAGCTGCTGGTGCTTCTGCAAGTAGGTCTGCTGATACAGTAGATGCAAACCACTTGCTGGATCCAGAATCTCATTCATTCATTCATGCATTCATTCATTAAGAACATTCAATAACAGTTCACCGTCCAATCGGCCCCTACAGGAGGCATGGTACAACTCTACTCAACTCTGCAGATGACAATGAAGCCTCCTCCTCTCTGCACCCCTCCTGTGCACTAATGCACATTGTTCTTGTTGGAGCAGGCAGAATTATCCATGCCATAGGCCACTGTGTCGCACAAAACCTGTCAATGGCCCACCAATGTTTGCTGTTTCCCACCCTATCCATATTTACTCTTGTGAATTAAATCATTGTTGTAGTTGCAAGTACATAACCAAAATAGAAGTTCTAACAAATAAACACTGAAACAACATGCAGATTTACAAGATAAGTAAGTGCAAGGTATGGGGTGAGGCAAAACGAGAACATTGAGAGAAACTTGGCTGCTTTACTCTGATTGATTGACAAGCAGCCCACATTCCTCAGCCTAACCTGGGGTTAACAGCTTGTCGTGTAGTTACAGGTTCCAGTTTTAAGTTTATGTTATGTCATCTGTACAATACGCCTCTGTACAGTATGTTAGAATCCAGAGTGAACACGTCCACACCTCAATGAGAAAAGAAAATCAAGTGAGTGCTTTTCTCTCTTCTTTATCGAACAGCCTGCAGGTAAATGTTATACCACTGCACATAAAGTCATTTGTCCTTTATCTTTATCAGAACACTTTTTGTTCATTTGCAAACTGTATACCAATACTAACAATGGTCTTTAAACACAATATTTGTTTATTGTAGCTCTTTTTGGGAACATTAGTGCATACGAGTTTTCATGCACGTCAAAGAAGCATCTGTAATACAACACACAAACATGCAGTCAGTGTATGATTACCGAAAGACCAAACAGGTGAGTATGAGCACCTGAGTTGGCAATGAGGCATTCCATGAGCTTATAAAAGAAAATCTTTTGGCTCAATGAGATGCATTAAAATGTCTGACACAGACTTTGGCATGGCTAGTTGGCTATCAAATGTGAAATTTGTTTTGATTCACTTGTGTAATGCCAACAAAGAAACAAGATGACTTACTTGTTAAAATAAAACTATTAATGTTTGATGTCTCTCCAGGCTTTTATGAGTTAGTCGTGTGAACTGTCAGATTTAATCGTCTCATTACACTAAAACTACACTAGCGGCAATATATTTAATCATCACTTCAATATGTCTGATCTGGGATTTGTCTATACATGAATTTATATCAAGAGTAGGCTACAAGACTGACAAATGGTTTTAAACCATGACAAAAAAAAAGAAAAAAAGATGTTCTCTCAGCTGGAGTAACTGGTCTGAATTCCTCTGCAGGCCCGGGGCGGAGATGCTGACAGATAAAGGATCAAAATCCGGTGGCAAGGAAGAGCATTAAACTCTCTGGATGCCTGGTTGAGGTGTGCCCCTTATCTTGTTGTTTAAACCAAAGCATGCAACAACAAAAATAGCTGTTGCTTTCTGAAGAAGTCAGGCTTTTTATGTTAGGTAGCAATTAGGCAGAATCTGAAACCTGTTTCTGAAAAATGCCTTAGACAGGTCGAGATTTAGGGTTACAAGGCCTTCTCAAATCGGCCATACTTTGTACAAAATGTTCTCTTCACCCAACAATTTCTTACTTCTAACGCACTGGTACAACACGCTTTCTTCATCAACCCTTTTTATTGATCTTGCATTCATTTAATTATATATATATATATATATATATATATATATATATATATATATATATAATAAGACAAATTCTTAAAAACTC
>CAKAOI010045816.1:17777-35727 GCA_916701655.1 Sebastiscus albofasciatus | reverse complement strand
CACTTGTCACTTTACCATTGTCACTTTACATATACTTTACTTACTGTTTTACCAACTGTTACACCTCTGTGTATATATATATATATATATATATATATATATATATATATATATATATATATAATAAGACAAATTCTTAAAAACTCCTCTCAAGAAGTCTTCACTCTTCAATTCATTTGGGACATATATTGTTCTGTGCAAGATCGCATTGTCCAAAACAGGTACCAAGCCGGACATTAGTGTGGCTCAGAAGCCTGCCTAGCTTTTAAATTGTGAAAAGTGAAACAATAAATACAACAGGTCAACGACTAAAGGGCCACTCATAAGAGATGCACCCAATAATAAGACCAATAAAACAGGCAATACATGCGGAACACCTGTCAAAAATAAAAAAAGACATCCAATATCACAGAAACCATGCAAGTATCATGTCATTCATCAGTTTCACATCGAGTGCAATGAATTGCAAATTATTGCAAGAATTGCAAGTATTTACAACACTGAAGTATCTGAAGTAGCCTAACAACGCAGGTCCTGCCCTGTTACTTAATCGTGTGGCCTTGAGGGGGTCCATGTCAGATTTAGGATTAATACCTTGATTTGTTTAGTTACAGTTTCTCTCATTGGCTTTGGCTTAATTCTTGAAATGAAAAGATGTGAATTGCTCATCCATTCAAGCAAATTGCACGTGTTTTGGCACATGTCTGCAAAGGGTAAGTACAATTATCTACAATTTGCACAATAACCACTTGCACGTGGCTGCTGCTGAGTTCATTAGCAGTGAAATTGTCGTATTCTTCACAACTTCTAAACAGTCTTTGTTCGTTTGAGCCATCACATGCAAAATTATCCATTAAATGATCAAAATCTAGTATATTCCATAAATATCTATGACATGCTGTTACGTACTGTGAGGAGGTACAATTTGTTTTTGTTTTTACTCAACTACTACAGGTTTTGTTCGTATAGATGTATAGATAGATAGATTTCCCTGATAACCTGAGAGGTCTGGATGGTTCATAATGTCTGTCAAATTCTTTGACAGACAGGAAGTCGGTGTAAAGACCTCAGAACTGGAGTAATGTGATCCACTTTCTTGGTCTTAGTGAGGACTCGAGCAGCAGCGTTCTGATTCAGCTGCAGCTATCTAATCGATTTTTTTAGGGATACCTGTAAAGACACCGTTACTAGTCAAGTCTACTACTACTACTACTTGATATATTCTTAAGGTGATAGTAGGCTGACATTGTAATTATCTTAATGTGGCTGTTGAAATTCAGGCCTGTGTCCATGACTACACCAAGATTTCTGGCTTGGTCTGTGGTTTTTAACATTGCCGATTATAGCTGAGTGCTGACTTTTCCTGTAATCGTTACTCTTTGGCTCCAAAAACAAGTATCTCAGTTTTGTCCTTGTTTAATTGAAGAAAATTCTAGCACAGCCAATCATTGATTTGTTCAATGCACTTAGTGCTTGTATTGGACCATAGTCCCTTGGTGATATGGTTATGTACATTGATGTGTCATCTGCATAATTATGGTAACTTATTTTGTTGTTTTCCATAATCTGAGCAGGTGGAAGCATGTAGATCTTAAACAGAAGAGGCCCCAGAATTAATTACTCTGCATGTCACATTTGTCCGCTCAGATGTGTAATTACCTACTGACTCAAAGTAGTCCCTGACCTTTAAATATGATTCAAACCAGTTTAGTACTGTGCCAGAAAGTCCCACCCAGTTTTCCATTCGGTCTAGTGATATGTTGCGCTCGACCGTGTCAAATGCAGCACTGAGATCCAGTAATAGTAAGCCTTCCTGTGTACAGCAGCACCGTCAAATATATTGCAAGTTTAAGTTGTTTAATTTAAATTAAGTTGTTTCTGTAACTTGCCAATCACCTTCCCTGCAATACTAACAATCTTGGAGAGCTTGATTTTGCTCTTTGCGCTGAATTTGCCGTACCATGCTGTTATGTCAAATGATAAAATGCTTTCATCCAAGCTTCTGTATGCCATTTCACGTGTCGGCTAATGCCAAAGCACATCAGCTTCCTGATTAAAAACAATCGTTGATTGACTCTTAAAATGCTCTCAATAAAAGTTCTGATCAATAATTGTGCTGTGTTGTGCCTGTGTTCAGCTATTCCAACAGGCTGATTATTGAGTATGACAGGGAGGATGTTACTGGTTCCACTTATTTTTGTTTTTATTATATGTTCTTTTGTTTTGGCCACATTCATTTCCAGTTTACTTGACTGACACCAGTCCTGAAGTACAATGGCCTTGCTAAAGTAAGCCTCCTCATGTATGGCATTGTCTTTCAGGAGAAGACCAACAAGGGCCATATCATCAGCATATTTGTAGACCTTGACATTACTGCTGTGAACAGTCATTTCATTTTTGTCAACGGAAAACAGCAGTGTGGACAGCACACAGCCTTGTGGTGCCTCAGTGTTTGGGAACATGCATGTGACAGGATGCATACATATGCCTTATGCAGTTATACAGATTATTTCGGCCATAGAAGATACATAAATAATATTCGTACAATTTAAGGTTTAAAGGGCAAACCTTCGCAGTATGTTAATCACACCTTTGCTGCTGCTGCTGCAGGTTGGCTGCACCCCTCTCAACCATTCAAAACATCTCTTGTTTGGTTTCTATGACCTGTTAGAGACGCTGACTAGTTGAAGGATGCTATCATCTGTCATCTTCCACTAAACTGATTGATAGGTTGTTTAGTCCCTGCAGGGCATCTCTTGAACGCAAAAGACGCTATTGGGTAAATTACTTCACAACTCTGGGACACCTGACAGCTAGACTAACCTCACAGCTCGACCAACTGGTCTAGTTCCCACTATATACCTAAGTTTTGATCTGACAGAACGCAGCTGCTCCCTGCCCTGAGGGTGATGCCTGGGTGTGTAGCTCTAAATGGTAGTTGGCATCCGACCTCAGGAGATTTCCAGATTTCCTTAGAATCACAACTCGACGGTGTGCCAATCACAACTTGTTAGATCAACAGTCATTTTCCTCGACAAATATAACAACGCAGTAGTAATTACGTTACCCTAATTACTGTTAATATGAAAGAAAAGCTTTTGGACACAACAAAAGATCATATATTTTCCTTACTAATTCTTGGTTATACTGTATCTTTTAAACTTGGTTGTCAAGAATTTCTGCATGCAGCAGGATTGCGCTCTACTGTTTGAAATGTCAAATATGTTCCACATATGCCAACAGAAAAACACTCTCAACAAAAGCTCTTTGTCAAAATGCCAAAAAGTGGCATTAACAGGATGGTGGTGTGACTGTGAGATGCAGCTCATCATCATTGGGTAACTCCCGGTCACTGGATATTATAAGGTGAATGTGCCATAAAAGGTTTGTTTCATTTTATAATCTTTCTCATAGTGAGATACCCGAGATATGGGGCTGCAATGCAGACTTAATCGCTGATGTCTGACCTTGATAGAAATGCTTGTGGGTGTGTACAAACAGTCTGTCTGCGTCTGTCACACACAACTTTCACTGTGAAGAATGCACAGGTGTGTCAGACTGAATTCTCACGGTCCTGCAAAAACTTTTGAAGACTTTAGTACGATTAGTTGGTTTAATGATTTTTTTAAAGTAAAATTTATATGTTTAAAAATGTGCAGAGAATGGATGATATGAGATGATATCTTTTGCACAAGCTTAAAATACTTGCTGAAAATGTGATATGGTGCATGTTGATGGCAGCTACCTAAAATAATGTTAGTGTGGATGAAGATGTTGTCATTTATACCTAGGGTCTTGATTTTTTAATCATCAATCCAAAACATTCTTCTTATGAAGGGAATTATCCTTGTTTATGTGACAAAAGTGGCGAGGGAGGGCTGAAGACTCTGCACATTTAAGTATCAGACATGAGGTAATCAGGGAGAGAACCAGGAAATTCCACCAACAAAGGACTTTATTCAGATGAGTTTCCCCTTTAACCTCATCAAGTGGTGTATTTTAGACGCACTGGATGAAGGCAGGGGATCATGTCTGGCTGGTAGCATGCAGTGCAAACGGAGAAGTGTTCTTCTCTGTTCAGCTCTCAGCTCTCTTCAGATTGGGCTCACCTGTGCTGTTCAGAGTCAACTAGGCACAGGTGAGCCTGTAGCTGCTCTCAGAGCTCATTAAGATGATGGTAGACATGAAAGAATTTCCAACAACCCTTTAAGGGGAAGGTTGCAGGTTTTACTATTGCTTTACATTTTTTTCATTGTGTCTTAAACCAAGTCCACGCCTACCTTAACAAATCCAAGTTCAACCCAAAGATCTTCAACAAAATAGTTAGTGTTGATGTCAAGCATCATTTGAATTGATTCTTGAAACTTTAGAGCAGGTTTCAGTGGATTATTAGATGAAGTTTGATGATTACCCCCGTAAAAATGTCTCTTCTACCCCCCGTACTGCACTCAAACAACTGTGCTGTTTTATGGTGTCAATTTTTAAAGTTATCATACTTTGTTCTTCATACTTTCTTAGACTGTCTTTTGTGAATCAAGCATCGCAACTTAAATGCCGATAAGTGTGCCAGCAGCAATGTTCTGGCTTCCTCTTGGCAGAATGTGATTTATGAGTACAAGTTAATACTTTCCTTCTATTAAAAGTTGTGCTCTGGAAGCCAAAAGGGTGGGGTGGTTTGATGGCACATTCTCAATTTTCGTTCACGAGTTCCAACTTGCAAGTATGCAGGTATGCGCCAAGTAGTCTGCTGTTAGAGGCTGCAGTTCTCTATTGTTTCCCCTCTTTTTTTAATATGAGCATTTACACCATATTTACTTAACTAAATCATTATTGCACAACTTTCACAGATTCTCACATGAATGATGTTGAGCGGTGGCTTTATCTGGGGATATATTTCTCACACATGCGCGCGCACACACACAGTCGTGTTTTCATGACTTTTGAGGACAACCCTAACTGTAACTGCTACTTGCTTAATCCTAACCTTTACCCGAACCCGAACCTAACCCTGAACCAAGTCCTCACCCTAAAATATAATGATTTACGTTATGGGGACGTGCATTTTGATCCCATATGGAAGGCGTGTCCCCACAATGTGGGTAATACAGGCCCACACACACACACACACACACACACACACACAAAAAGGGAGTTACAGAGATAATAAGTATGTGATGAATGACAAGACAGTGGTTGCTAGGCACTGCAGGAACAATAACAAAAGGTGACTACACAGCTTTCATAGTGAATTGTGGGAAGAGAATGTAGCCTGATTTTCTCTATATACTGAACTGTTTTAGGATATTCAGACAGTTTACCATTTAATCTGCCTGCTTCAATGCAAACATGAAAATAAACACTCTAAGATAAAACTCTAACTCATTGAAAACAACACATGAAAAGCTATATGACACAGTTAAGTGTAAATGCGTACAAATAACCACCTATGTCATTGTGATTCTTACATAACCAACCACAAATCATCATGTCATGTCTAAAACTCTCTCAGTTCTTACGAATGGGAGGTACAGTTGCAACACCAAACAGGTTTCACACCCTATAGGGGCCTTTAACCCATGACTGTGTTGACTGAGTAGCCACACCCTTTTACAACTTCAGCAGATCTTGTAGTATTCGGTGTATGTAAAGAGCGTACTGCAGTAAATTCTACCAATTTTCTATTGAAACCAGTGATAGATGTGTAGACCGAGGCAAGTGGCTTGCCTTCCTCAGTATGCTGTATTGAGTCACTGTGAGGTGATAGTGATAGTGCTGCTGAACGTCTGACTGATTGGGTGGGTGGAGTCCGAGGAATGTGTTGGCTGCAGGCACAACAGACTTGCTTAGACAAGTTGTCTGTGTGTTATAACGACTGCTCAGGGCCACAGCCCACTCAAAGAATGGAAAGCAGAGTGACTTACTATAATAAAAACTTAAAAACAATTAAACTTTATTACATTTATCATATACATACATGGGTACATACATGAAATTTGACCTCTGCATTTAAGCATTTAGGAGCAGTGGGCTGCTGTGAAGCACCGCGGAAGCAACTTGGGGATCAGTGTTTTGCTCAAGGACACTTCAACATGCTGACAATAGGAGCCGGGGATCGAACCACCAAAGCAAATCAAAATAATATAATAACATTCTGCTTAGAGGGAGATTCTATGCCACTTTTGTTAAAAAAAAGACTAAGCGGGCATGTGACATGCAGCTTGAGGAAGTGGTGAGACAGTGAAATACCATCCAGGAAGGACAGATATTCAATTTAAGTGATCATCACACAAGGGGCCAAACTGCTTATCACGAGCTAACGCTCATTCACACACACTCATACACCGATGTATCTTGCCCAAGGAGACTGCGATATGCGGATTGGAGGAGCCGGGGAGTGACCCACTGATCTTCCGATCAGTGGATTAGTGGACCTCCTGAGCCACAGCCTCACAAAGTGTGGTGTTCAAGTTCCAAAGTAATCCACAAGGTATGTGGACTTTCATGTATTTGATTGGTTAACGTAGGTGCTAACATGCTAATGTTTAGCGAGTAATATTTTGCTTAGTTTAGCCTGTTGACAGTCAGCCAGTCTGACAAAAGTTGCAGACTGACATTGCCATCCACAGAATCATACTGCATCTCCTAGCATGACTAAAAACTGCCAAACAAGCAAATTAATGCAAATAAATCTGTTTGATATTATTCTTTAGCTAATCTGTGAAACTGACTGATTATTTCTACGCCAGCATTGACAAAATTGGTGATTATTAATATAGTGCAGCTTTTTAAACAAAAAACAGGAAATCAGAAAGAACACTGTACAACCACAGATGCTGTTTGTTCGGCTCGGCACCCTTTAGCGCCGGTATGAAATGCACCGGGCGTACCATTAACTGTAATGTAAAGCCATCCGCGACCATAGTAAACGCCCTTAGGAAATGTGCTTGTGAGTGTTGTGACGTAGTTTAAAGAGCGAAAGAGATTCACAGGGCGTTGGGAGGGGAGGTGGATGGGTCCAACAAAGGCTTTCATCCAGGAGACCGTTGTTCATGTCCCATGCGTCATGTTACAATCAGCCATTCGTTCATGTCCCGTTTTCACAACGTTCAGTGTCATTTTCACTGTACAAACGTAGTAGTTTTAAGCCCAACCATGTAGTGACACCAAGGAGCATGACAAAGCGACGTCATGTAATGGGATGAGAACATGTCATCACTTTAGCACAGCTGTTTCGACAAAGGAACACGAAACCAGAAAAACTGAATCAGAGCTACTGTATGTGACTTCATGCAAGAGCAGGTGTTGTTAAATGCACAAGCAAGCATTTGATTATGTTGCTATGTTTTTATTTGGCTAGACTGGCAAGACCTTCCCTGTCTGACGGGGAATGAGTCATGTAGGCAGAGTTCCCATGCTTGACTTCTTCCAACATTTACAGCGAGGCGGTGTGTGTGGGCCATAAGCAAGGTGTTAAAGTCCGGAATTGTAAAGTAATATCTCATGGCGATTTTCAAGCAAACAGTGTGGATGTGTTTGGAAATGTGTTAGCATGCCAACAATCTGTTGACTTTACAACCCTGTGTAAAATCCGTAAATACTGGCAACTCTGTTAGTCAGTGAGACATTCTCTGGGAGATGTTCATTTCATTGACATGCTCATTGTTACCTTTTATTCTATGCATTCATTGCAGGTTAACCACATTCTCTTCACTTGGCCTCCGCAACATATTTCCATGAGTCCCGGCCTCTGTGTTGTAAGGGTGTGTACTTTTTTGCAGGTGGTGAAACTGTGAGGTGCAGATTAAAATCCGATCCAACAACACTCCCTCATGATGAACACACCTACCTTACGAGGATGCCAAAACAAGCACGGAGGGGTGTGGTTGTGTGTCCAAAGGCTTCAGATTTTCTCTTCTGTGTTTGTTGATTATTATTCACGTGGTCAAAGAATAGTTTGATTATACTCATTCAGATCTGATAGGACGTCTGGCCTTCTGAACTTCCTGAATGAAGCACAGTTAAACCCCTTCTGTGATGTTACAGGGAAAATACACATGGATATGACAGCACACGGCATGGATGAAGTGTTCTATAATATGCCATTGAAAAAAAGGTATGCTTAACTACTATTATACCACAGTCATGCAGCAAGAGTTCTCTTCACTGGAAAAGCACCACAGATACCAGTCTAACCAGATCACCTTCTCATAATTAAAGTTTTTTTAGGAGATAGCTGATTATCCAAAGCAATAGAATGTATATTTATGCTCATATACAAACTATACTAATGCACATTCTTATATACGTTCATTTATGTCAAGGTAATGCTCTTCAAAATGAATTTTTGAGAGGAAAATAATGTTTTTTACACCCAATGGTTCAAGAGCTACAGGCCTAAATGTAAAATATGTTGCTGTGTGCTGTATGATAATTTTGAAAAGAGCATTAAACTTCTATTATGATTAGTCAAATCCTTTACAGGTTTTCTCAACTGTTGTTTTTTCAGAAGCGAAAGTCACTGTTCCATGATGTTTACAAAGATTCATGACTTTCAGACATTCACAAGCTGTGGCTTATTTTGACAAGAATGTGCTCCACCCAAACATGATGCACATCAGATATGAAGGTGACTGGATCAACAGTCTAAGAGAATTTGCAAAAGCTATGTCCTCAGGAAATTTTAAATAAGGGACATACAGTATATGTGGTGCAGCACTTGTGATTAGAAATATGTAGCACCAAGTCGTGGTATTATTTTAACTATGGAAAATAGCTGTGGATAATGATCACTGGCCTCCCCTGTTGTTACCAGACTGCTGCATTAACAACTAATGAGTATGCCTTATGTAAACTAAACAAATTTATTTAAACAAACAAGAAAGAAAAAGTAAATTACCCCGAGACATGGGAGGCTGGAGCTGTTCAACAGGTTTCAGCATCCAGAGGCAAAGCTGTTAAAACAGCAAAGGAAAGTTAAGAGCACTGCGCCTAAAGCTAGAGACAGGAAGCCATCAAACACTTGACATGTGGAATTCAGTCATGCAGTGGCTTTTGGGTGTGAAGAAATTGGCAACCATAAAACAACACCTTCATTGTCTGCTTCTACTACAACAAATTCTTTCAAAGACATGAGAGGAGAAGAGCTTGCCGTTCATGTTTCAAGAAAAATGCAAAGAATATTAAGGAGCGTGAGAGCAGCAGCTACATTCAACTGTTTGTGTGGATTCATTTTAGTGCTGATACAAAATCCATCAAGTACACTGCATTACTACAAACTACCTTGTATGTTTAGAGACATATTTTGCAGTACGCACTGCTTACTTTTAAGAGTAGCAGAATAGCTTTTTGTATTTCCAACATCCTGTAATTAACTTGATTTTTAGTGATGCATAGTCAATAGAAGTGGGTGTGGATGACAGCAGTTACAGTGCATGAGCAGGTGTAGAACGATGTCCATAGCTGGATGATGAAAGACGTTTGCGTGTTTGTGTGTGTGTGTGTGTGTGTGTGTGTGTGTGTGTGTGCGTGCGGGTATTACTCACATTGTGGGGACCGAAATCTATTTACACAGTCACATTGTGGGGACTCGTCTTCCTTTTGAGGACAAAATGCAAGTCCCCATAACATAAATCATTGCATTTTAGCATGAAGACTTGGTTTGAGGTTAAGGCAAGGTTAGGTTAAGGTTAAGGTTAAGGTTAAGGTATCGGCCGGGCCACACAGGGAAGGTCAGCAGAAAAAAAAGAGACGCAGCTGACATGCAGCCGAGCTGCACCTGAGCCGTGCTGCTCTAACCTGTTGACATGGGCGCCGAAATAAAAAACAACAGGTTCTGCAGCCGCACTGCCCGCGTGAGCAGCACGGCTCAGGTGCAGCTCGGCTGCATGTCAGCTGCGTCTCTTTTTGAGATTCTAGGTCTTGCCTATTTTTACCGTGTGCCACGCGCGGTTCACAGCATCAACAGACAGTGAAAGTGATCGTTTGACTGTATATTGACATCATACCAGCAACACTACTACAGTTTCAATGTCTATATCTGTAGAATACGTCACAGACAAGAAATATTTTTACAATTCCTGTCTACATTTCAAAATAAAAACCCTACAGCGTTTTTTGGTGGAAAGAATCAAACCATTCGTTAACACAATGCAAAAAGCGATTAGCCCACTTGCAGGTCTTAAATAATAGTGCCGACTTTTAATTTTGTAAAAGTCATATCAGAAACCTCAAGTATATGTTATATGCTCATGCGGCATGTGTGGCCCGGCCGTAAGGGTTAGAATTAGGCAAGTAGAGGTTATGGTTAGAATTAGGCTTCAAGTCTCCAGGAAATGAATGTAAGTCAATATAATGTACTCTTAAGTGACAGAAACACAACTGTATGTATGAATGTTTCTTACTGCCTCCATGTATGATAATACACAAAAATATTCATGCGTTGCAAGGATGCCAAAACCCTCAGTCACTTCATCTGCACCCCATAACAATGCATTTTGCTGTGAACAGTAGTATACTAGACTCCAGCTACACAAATGTAAATTTGCCACATGAATATGACATAGAGATGCTAGCTGCACCTTTTTGACCTTTGACCTGACCTGGCTTTTAAAATTAACTCTGACTGAACTTAATCCTTCAATTTGTTTTTGTACTGTAACACTAAGAGGAAAAGAATGTCAGGTGTCACCTTAAATTACATTCACAACCTGTTGTGTACATTCTACAGACATTTCTGACCCATTCACAGATTGAACATTGCTCTTCACACTGTCAACTTTCACTGACTCAGTCTGTGTCATTTCAGTGTTCTGCAACTACTCATTCACATAGTTAAGGAAGCATGACCTGCCAAACTACACCTCAGCCATTGTAAAAGGCCCACACCCAGTTTACATATACTGCAGAGGCACAAAAGGAAAGTCCAAGTGACTTAGTTTTGTTTAAGTTGAGATAAGGAATGAAATCACAAAGCCTTTTAATGAAGCACCATTTCTTTGCTCCATTTTGGTGCAAAGCGTTGACACAGACTTTATTAGTTCAACTGTAACATTAGTTTTCCAGCTGCATTGACACCTTAAATTCTCAGTAAAAAAAATAATGGAGTTAGATGCTATATGCACATATGCGCTGTCATTTAGTGTACCATAGGCAAAAGTTACAATTTGATCTGCAGATTTCCTTCTCTTTATAACAAGATTTTCAAGCTATTGAATGATTTTCTTTGATTTGATTGACAGAAATATATATTTTCTTTTCGTATATATGTGTGTGTGTGTCTTGCATATGTTTATGCCCATTTGTATTTGTGTATTTGTGTGTGTGTTAGAACAAATAAAATCATGATGAGGAAAATTAATTAATTTCTTGGAGTATTTTTTACATGATAGACAAAAGCTTTAAGACAGTTCACATTCCCAAAAGAAATAATGCAAACAAATTAACAGTTGGACGCAGCATTGTTAGATACTGCATGAAGTAATCACCCTCACCCTGCCCCACCTACTGACACACATGGCCACATTTTAATTTATTACTCATAAACCTTTAACACGCACACCGTCATCTCACACATCTAGTAGCATGAACTTTTAACTTGGTGAATGAGGTTTTGCATGTTGAGTTGCTTAAGAAAATCGAGACTTGACCAGGCTTGAGTTCCTGATTTATGACAGATATGACCGATGACTTTTCAGACAAGCACAGACACAGCTCCTAACGAATGTGATCTGTGTCAACCTATTCTTCAGAATACATCAGCAAGGAGATTTTCTCTAGATTTCAGTCTTTGCTGCTCCAGAGACAACGATTAATCCATGTTTGTTGAACTTCTCAATAATGAGACTGTTTGGGTAGTCAGGGCCTCACCCTGCATGCTCATCGCTATTGTGTGGTTGTGATTTATTGGCATCACACGGCACTCAGATATGTGCATTGAGTACTGGTGTTAAAGACTGGCACAGCATGAGAGAGCAGTGTGAGAGATACAGGTATCTGCATGTGTGTGCATGGGTGGTTATTAATAAGTAAAAGGTCAAACAATTCTCAGTTTCTCAACGAGTTCTGCGCAGCGGCAAAACTAGCACATCAATTTTCCCCAAATAGCTGTTGGACAGCAGAGATTTGAGCTTTCGAGTAAAGTTCCACACCATGGTAGAAATTAAAGACAAGTGCATGTGAAAAGTTGGGGAAGAATGAAAAAGAATGCAGGCCTCACCTACACCAAAGGTGCAGAGGAGAGAAACAAGTGAGGTAGCGTTTGAGTATGGAACAACTCGGTGTGGTGAAATGTATCAAGTGCAAAAAAAACACTTCCCTGATTCATGTGCAAGATTGTTTTCAACAGAACAAGCATGCAAAACAAAACCCATTATACTGTAAGCCTGAAACATGTAATTTGTGTGGCATCTATCTGGCAGCAATAAAGTCTGTTAAAACAAGAATCTAATGAGACATAACTTTGCCTAAGGCATTTGGTTGGGTAACCTTTAATAATACCTTATGCTTGTAGTTTAGTCCTTTGTTTGTATTATTCCATGCTTGGCTGTTCTATGTCGACTAGAATACTACTGATACGTATGGCTTAAGATGTCCAGATTTCAGTTCAATATACGACAGAGCAGAAGTTATCATGTTTTCACCACCGGAAGTATACCCTAAAGGGCACTTCATCATCATTTTCCTCTGGAAAGGCACCCTAGAAGGAAGTTCATCCTGTTCTCTCCACTGGAAGGGCACCTTAGAGGGCACTTTATCAAATTGTATCTTCCATATCAATCTTTCACATCAAAGAGAACACTTTTGCTGAGGTGTGTTCGAACATGGGGGCACCAAGGAAAGGCCTTTTTCTGTGACTTCTGTAGTGTGGCTTGACCCGTGAGCTAGCCAGTTGAGCAGAGTGCTGGTCCTGGCATGAAGCCACGCCACACTAACATTCCAAAAAGTGTGGGCGGCTAGAGCACATGCAAAGGCCAAACCAAAAGTTCACAGAACTGCAGATGGCAATGCGATCGTGGAGAAGACATTAAAAAATTGCAAATGTCTGTATTATTATTATGCATGCATTAACATATAAGCAGCATTTTAATGTTGTAGCTGGTTAATATGTAGCCAAATTTAACTCCTTTATATATTAGTAGGTAGATTAATGAATAATATAGTTTGATTTATCTGATTAGCTCTAATGAAGAAGACACTGAAAAGTAACTTGTAACTTCAGCTGCTGTCAAATAAATGTGTTAACAGAACAATACTTCCCTCGGAAATATAGTGGAGGAAGAGTACACTGTAACAATGTGTAACATGGAAATACTAGTTGAGTAAAAATACTTGGTAACTTTTCCCCATTGGTAATATGTTTGGTAACTTGAAAATACAGGAAGTTGATAAATTTGCATGTGAAACCAAGCAGTATTGAGGACAACAGAAAAAAATGGCGACAACCGCGATCCAGGGACCTGTGTGTTAATTAAACATTTTTCAAGGTCTTAATAATTGAATTTCCAGCTAAGCTAAACTAGCATAATTAACTATAGTTGACATGTGACAGCCGACATGTACTGCAAGGAGAGAGTATCCTTTCAAGCTGAAATGTTTGAGCTAAACCTGTTAAATTTTTACTGTGAGATGTTAAAAGACTGAAATTTTGTTTGTTTACTGTTACTGGTTACTGTTTACTCTGAATTTAAAAGAAAAATCAATTTGTAGCATGTCTTCTAATTTAGCTGCTAATTGAGTAGGCTACTCTTGCACTATTGCAGAAGGGTGTTAAAATCTATGCACTGGACCCTGGCTGTTCCGGTTATGTACTGCCAGTGTTATAAACATTTGTGCATAGGGAGAGAATATACCTTAGTTTTTCTTACTATTTAGTGCATCCAAAAATAAAACTGACCCAAAATGACTTAAACTGAGGAAACCTGAACATACCAAAGGAGAACTAAACTTTGACTGCTTCATATGGATTGTACAGTATGTTCTAACATGGTTTATGTTCAAGCCTACTGTGAAAATATGAGTGCACTAAAAAGGCATTTGTTTGGTTATTGGAAGGTATTAATGTTGACTTAGGTTGTAATATTTATTTATGTTTTCTAAAACAGGGATTTCCATAAATGTTAACCTTTTTGCCCTTTACTCATCCACTACCCCTCCCTACAAGCCTCGAATAATAATTTCACTGCGCTGTGACCAAGCAGGCGACAGGGGTTACACACTCAAAGAGGTTCTTTTTCCTTACATAGTCACATTTTCACTCTACTTCTTTACTTCTCGTTCTCGTTCACTCCCCTTCAGCCTGTTGCAGGGTGTGTCACGGCTTATCTCCTGACAATCCCTCCCTACCTGTTTTACAGGATTGGCCACTCCTGTCATTCAGAGCCAGAGGCGTGTAGCCTGAGTAGGCTGGACGGCAAAAGTGAGAGTCCAGGTTGAGGTGGCGGAAGAGGATCCTCCCCCTCGCTCTGCAGACATAAAAGCTGGCAGTGTACAGTCAGACACTCAGAGGGACTCGGCTCTCCTTTTGACGACTGCTCAACTTCTGTTTTCCTTTTCTCAGAGAGTTGATAACCTTTACCACTGCAAACATAATGAGGAGATACTCACATTCAGTCTCAAGCTCTGGTGGCAGCACCAGGAGGTCATTTCCAATCAGCTACTCTGTAAAGAGAAGCAGTTATGGTGGTGGAGCTGGTGCTGGATCTGGAGCTGCTCTTAGCATATTTTCTGGTGGTTCTGGTATGTCTTCAATGGGTGGTAGTATGGGAATGGGAATGGGAATGGGTGGTGGTATGGGAATGGGAATGGGTGGTGGTGGTGGTTATGGCTATAGTTCCAGCCAAGCAGGAGGCAACTTCATCGCTGCACCGATCACAGCTGTTACAGTCAACCAGAGCCTGCTGTCCCCTCTGAACCTGGAAATTGACCCGTCCATCCAGGTTGTCCGTACCCAGGAGAAGGAGCAGATCAAGACCCTCAACAACCGCTTCGCCTCCTTCATCGACAAGGTATGTTCCTGTGCTTTCTGTGTGACTGTCTAATGAACAATTTACTGTAGGTCTCATTATCTTTGTATGGATGACCTGCATGCTTTCCCTGGGCTACATTTACTTCTATCAGCTGTCAAAAGTGAATGATCTTATTTCCCTGCTTAAACCCGTAATTGACAAGAAATGACTAGAAAGTTTAAACTTTAGCATATAGTACTATATAGTAACAACAATTTGCTCACTAGATGCAAAGCTGACAAAGCAGCTGTGAATCTTATCTCTGTGATGTTGTATCCGTCAATGAGTTACAGCCTCTGGGATTAGGAAAGCTTATAAAAATATCAAAGTCTGTCGCTGATTGTGACCCCATCTTACACTGGCAACTCTATCCAAAATCTACCTAAAGTAACAGTTAGCCTGTTGGCCTGTCTGAGCCTGTACCAGCCTCTCAGCCCACTATCTAAACATGGGTGGGGATTATATTACAGTGACTTACCTGGAGACTGGCAGAGAGATCTATCTGCACTATGCCCACAGAGTCCAAAGTCTTTCATTTGTACATTGAACCTATCACCTGGTTGTTATGGGCAACAAGAATGCTAAGTGCAGAACAGTACAATCACACATCTGTGTTAATGTTTGCATGCAAGCTATATGGGGAGTTGTCCTTTATGAAGAGTGAGACTCTCCAAACACATTGTTTAGTTGAGTTGGCTGAGTTGGCACTCAGTCAAAAACTCACAAGACAAAGCACTCATCCCATAATACTGCTTTGCTTTGTCTTCTTTATCTGCCACACCTAGTTTTTTTTTTTTTTACGGCCGGAGTGACTGTGTGGCTTCATAGCTCAACAGAGCATGCATGATGACTCATAGGCAAAGAAGAGATACAATAGGTGAAACACTTAAAGCCACATACACAGGAAACATCCGGATAGAACATACTATATTTTAATAATAATAAAGAATAATTGAATATTTGTATTCTGTGAGCATTAAAAGAATCAAGCCTTACCTTTTACACGTTTTAGTATTAAAATTGCTTGAACAGCAAGCAGGCAAAGATATGCCGTCATGAGTTACAGTTGTTGTGACTAGGGTGTGGCAATCCAGATAGGCAACTATCTACTCAGTCATGTAGATAAAGGTGTGGCTTTTTAAAACCTCATACCACAATGACACACCCTTTGTGCCTAATTGCTCCAATTAAAAATTATACAAAATTTTAAAAGTCACTATTGAGTCCAGAAACAATTCAACATTTTGAAACAACATCTGACAATTTTTTTCTGGTTTTGTGTCTCCACAGGTCCGTTTCCTGGAGCAGCAGAACAAGATGCTGGAGACCAAATGGAGCCTGCTGCAGGACCAGACCACCACTCGCTCCAACATCGATGCCATGTTCGAGGCCTACATTGCCAACCTGCGCAGACAGCTCGACGGGCTGGGCAATGAGAAGGTCAAGCTGGAGGGAGAGCTGAGGAACATGCAGGGCCTGGTTGAGGACTTTAAGAATAAGTGAGTGCTTGATGACATGGTCACTATTTATAACATACAGTAAACCTTGATATAGTGAGCAGATGTTCAAAATGGAGCAGATGTACTAAAGCATTGCCTTGTGTTCCAACAGGTATGAAGATGAAATCAACAAACGTGCAGCTGCAGAGAACGAGTTTGTGCTCCTGAAGAAGGTGTGAATACATCAAGATGGCCATTAAAGATTTTTTTTCAATCCTTGGGTTTGATAAAACATGGCAAGTCATAACACTTCCTGTTTCTACATGATTTTCTTTCCAGGACGTTGATGCTGCCTACATGAACAAGGTGGAGCTGGAAGCCAGGGCTGATGCTCTTCAGGATGAGATCAACTTCCTGAGGGCCGTCTATGAGGCTGTATGTATCTATATTATCTAATATTTCATAACCATTTGATTTAAAGCTGATGATCATCCACTCCTTGTGTAAATCAGCTATAAAGGACAAAGAGTTAACTGTTTTGCAACAACCATTGGTTCTGTAGGAGCTTCGTGAGCTGCAGAGCCAGATCAAGGACACCTCCGTCATCGTGGAGATGGACAACAGCCGTAACCTGGACATGGATTCTATTGTGGCTGAAGTGCGTGCTCAGTATGAGGACATTGCCAACCGCAGCAAGGCAGAAGCAGAGACCTGGTACAAACAGAAGGTGAGTGAAAAGAACAGCTGAGGTTTATCCTGTGTCTTTTATATACACTTGCAACACCTCTCCTAACCATGTTCTTGATACACCTTGTTGTATTTTTATAATAGTATGAGGAGATGCAGTCCTCTGCTGGACAGTATGGTGAGGACCTGCGCACAACCAAGACAGAGATTTCTGAACTGAACCGCATGATCGCCCGTCTTCAAAATGAGATTGAGGCTGTCAAGGGACAGGTATATTTCAAGACCTTCTCATGGATGATTCTGTATGAACACACTTCATTGTTTAAGAGGATTTGCAGTTATTAAACCATCAACATCATTTTCCACAGAGGGCCAACCTTGAGGCTCAGATCGCAGAGGCTGAGGAGCGTGGTGAGCTGGCAGTGAAGGATGCTAAGCTTCGCATCAGGGACCTGGAGGAGGCTCTGCAGAGAGCCAAGCAGGACATGGCCCGCCAGGTGCGTGAATACCAGGAGCTGATGAACGTCAAGCTGGCCCTGGACATCGAAATCGCCACCTACAGGAAACTGCTGGAAGGAGAGGAGAGCAGGTGGGATATACTTGAATATTCAATGTAGTTTAATGGCTGCAGCATTGGCATCAACTCTGAATTAAAGACTAACTCGTCATTATTCCACCACTAGACTGAACAGCGGAGGCGCAAGCGCAACCATCCACGTGCAGCAGACCTCTGGTGGTAAGTTTCAGATTTCATACATCATCATCAAAAGTGATACCTGAACCAACAGACCACACTGACTGATGGATGGATAAATGATAACA
>CAKAOI010045816.1:0-17757 GCA_916701655.1 Sebastiscus albofasciatus | reverse complement strand
AGGGTCTTGATCTGATCCTTCTCCTGGGTGCGGACAACCTGGATGGTTGGGTCAATTTCCAGGTTCAGAGGGGCCAGCAGGCTCTGGTTGACTGTAACAGCTGTGATCGTTGGAGCGATGAAGTTGCCACCTGCTTGGCTAGAACCAAAGCCATAACCACCACCACCACCCATTCCCATTCCCATACCACCACCCATTGAAGACATACCAGAACCACTAGAAAACATGCCAAAAGCAGCTCCAGATCCAGCACCAGCTCCACCACCATAACTGCTTCTCTTTACAGAGTAGCTGTTAGTTGGTGCAAATGACCTCCTGGTGCTGCCACCAGAGCTTGAGACTGAGTATGCCTTCCTCATCATGTTTGCAGTGGTTAAGGTAGTCAATTCTCTGAGAAGAGGAGAACAGAAGATGAGCAGTTGTCAAAGGAGAGCCGAGTTCCTCTGAGTGTCTGACTGGCTTTTACGTCTGTGCCGAGCGAATGGGAGGACCCTCTTCAGCCACCTCAACCTGGACTCATTTTTGCTGTCGAGCCTCCTCAGGCTACACGCCTCTGGCTCTGAATGTCAGGAATGGCCTGCAAAACAGGTAGGGAGGGAATGTTAGAAGATATGCTGCGACACACCCTGCACTCGGACATGCTGAAGGGGAAGATGGCAAGAGATGAACACGTCGAGCGAAAATGTGACTATGCATGGAAAAAGAGCCGATTCAAGTGTGTAACCCCTGTAGTAGTGGTCACAGGGCAGTGAAATTAATTTTCAAAGGGATAAAAAGTAAACATGTATGGAAATCTCCTTTTCAAAAATAAAAATAAAGAATACAAATAAATCAATCAATTAATATTACAATCTAAGCCAGCATTAGTACCTTTCAATAGCCAAACAAATGCCTTTTTGAGTGCACTCAAATAGTTTCACAGTAGGCTTGAACATAAACCATGTTAGAATATACTGTATAATCCATGTGAAGCAGTCAATGCTCAGTTCTCCTTTGGTATGTTCACCATGTAAACCATGTCTTACACATCTCACATTTTTATAATAAATGTAACATTTAGGTGCATATATTTTTCATATTCTCTCCCTGTGCACAAATGTTTGTAACACTGGTGGTACATAACCAGCCAGGGGGCAGTGCATAGATTCTTACACCCTTCTGCAATAGTCGTAGAGTAGCCTACTCAATTAGCAGCAAAATTAAAAGAATTGAGATACAATTTGCATTCCCTTTTTTATTCATTCCAAATTTTAGTGTTTTCATATCTAACAGCAGTAAAATTTAACAGGTGTAGCTCACACATTTCAGCATGACAAGATACTCTCTCCCTGCAGTACCACATGTCGGCTGTCACACGCCAACTACAGTAATTAATTACTCTAGTTTGGCTTAGCTGGAAATTTAATCGTTAAGACGTAGCAAAATGAGTAATTAACCCACGGCACAAAGGTCCCTGGGTCATCTCGGTCACTGTTGTCCTCAATACTGCTTGGTTTCACATGCAAATTTATCAACCTCATATATTTTTTTACCAAACATATGACCAGTGGGGAAAAGTTACCTGTTACACATTGTTACACTGTACTCTTCCATATATTACAAAGAGAGGAGGGCATGATGTTGTGAGTCCAGGAATGACCTTGAGGCCCAATTCTCCACCATGCAGATATCACAGGGATGATATAGTGTCTTCCATGCTGATATGGTTCAGAAAGTCCTGCAGCCATTTATTTAAGTTAAAACAATAAACATTTTACATTTTTCAGTTCATAAGAATTATGCATTTCATGGAAAAGCATGCTAAAACTACAATTATTTGTGCAGATGTACAATTGATGCCACTGAGCTAGATGCCCAGCAAGTATGTAGCTGCGTAGACATAGAACTACGTCCATGTTCAAGATCTTTGAGAGTGTATCTGTAACTACATCTCAGAAGACCTTAACAGCTAGACCTAACCATAGAGAGTGCGAAAAGGTGCCCACCGCTCTACAACCATCCTGGCGTTAGTCTGGGAGGGTTTGATCCATCTTTTTAAGTCTAAGTCTTAAACATTTGGACAGTGATGCTGACTTCCTCCAAATCCTGTCCCACTGAAGTGAGGTGAGTGAATCTTTTCTGTCTCTCAATATTGCTATTAGAGGAGGAAAGGAGAATAAGTTTATGTTTGCCTGAAAGCATTCCCCTCTCATTTGCAAGTTTTTAGGCTGTTATGGTGGACAGATGGTCTAGGCAACTTATATACAGTAGGTACATTTTCAGATTATTTTCATGATGATAATTTTTAAATAAGAGAGAAAAGAGTATTCATTTTGATTGAATTTTTGTATCACCAAAAAGTTGGTATAGCTCTGTCCACAGTTATGGAGGTCACATGTAGGCTACATTTTGGGACTACTGTTGTTTTTAATTTCTATTAATGATATGCCGGTAGCAGTGACATCTAAAATGATGCTTTATGCAGATGACTAAACCTTATTAGTATCCACTAAAGATATGAGAGTAATACAGTAAACACTTAGTAGAGAACTGTCTCTGGTGAGAAACTGGCTGATTGACAACAATTGGAACAGACAGGGTCCATTTTGTTTGGCATTAAATGCAAGTCTTTTCTATGTCTCAATATTGCTGATAGAGGAGGAAAGGAGAAACAAGTTTATATATGTCTGAAAGCATTCCCGTCTCATTTGCAAGTTTTTTAGGTTGTTATCTAGATGTTCATGGCAACCTATATAAGTATTTTCAGATTATTGTTGTGATAATAACTTTTAACTGCAAATAAGAGAGACAGGAGGATTCATTTAGATTGAATGTTGTTATCATTTCTAAAAATGGCATTATGGCATTTTCCTTCACAATTTGACCCATCTGACGCATTGGTGTGTTGATCAACGGGACATTATTGGTCTCATCACTGGAATCATTTCTGAAAAGTAAATTAAAAAAAGTATATTTATGTGCAGGAACAAGGCATGTATTTATGTAAGAGCATATGCATGCACGTGTCCCTACATGGTCACACATGTGTTAAATAGAAACATTCCTAAAATAATTTAACACTATAACCCTACCCCTCCCTCCTTCTACTGGTTTGTCTTGTCTGTGCAATACCTTTGGCCTTGTATTGTCATAAGTTGTTATGTCTATCTATTAAATCTAATAAAAATCTAAATGGAAAACACACATTGTACCCTTCCTCCATTACATTTCGGAGGGAAATATTCTGTTTGAAATTACATTTATTTGGCAGCACTTATGAGTTACTTTTCAGTACTCTTAAAGACAGACAGCTAAATTGGGCTATTAACCTAATAATAGGCTATATGAAGAAGTTCAAGTTGGCTACAACTTAACCTGCTTCAACATTGAAATGCTTCCATGTTAACACATACATAATAATCCAGGAATATAATAATTATAATAAGCCAGCTGTAAGAAGCCATTCTGTGTAATGAGTAGGCTACTTTTACTTTTGATACTAAAGGGAGAGTGGGTCGGTTGGGACAAGGGGACAGTAGGGACAATGGCTTTTTAACAAGTTAGAAAACAACTATGCCAATGCCATTTACCATGCTCATACTCAGCCACACCCTCTTCACTTTCAACCTCACACATGAGCCCTTCTGATTATTCCTCACATTTTATTCAGTTTTGAAATATACAGTGTGTAAATCAATTTTTGGCTCTTTTGTTATAAACAGTATTTTTCTCCAGTCTTTGTGTCAAATTATGATCACTTTACTCTTGTCAGCATTAAATCTGATATCAAAATCAGTAACATATTTGGGAGAATACAGTATATTTAACAGATGTTGAAGACCAGCACTGCAGGTAGAAAATCTTACCAAATCATCTGCATAGATTCATTAGATTACCAAAACATGACCTGCTTTACAGACACTTAACTGCCCCAACAAGTCATCCATATACAAGTTGAACAAGAATAGCCAGAGTAACCTGCCCTGCCCAACCCCTTTACTGACATGAAACATGTCAGCTAGAGCACTACCCAATCTAACCTGTATGGTCTCATAGGCATAACAATACACAGGAATCCTGAGATCCTCAGATATTTATTATTATTTGCTTTTAGCCAAACTAATATTTGTGAAGATAAAAATAGTAACCAGTCTACCAGAATTCTTGGAATCTTGGAAGAGATACTTGCAGGGCGATAGGTGATCATTTATCACTACTATTAATTTAACATGTTTTATGTTTAATCTTTTTTATGAGCAAAACTAACATTGAGATTATACAGTTGGATAGAACACAAGCATTTAAATGCATAGCTGCAATGTATAGCAATTCATGATATGATTATGAGTTGAAGTTCTTGTTGTTTTACCGTGAAATTTGTTTTTGTCATTCAGTGAAGGCATGAATGGATATAGTAGCTGTCTTTTGTCTTCAGGGAGTATAATTTTGACCATGAAAATAATTTGCGTAAGCTATAATTATATGTAATTAAGCAAATTACACTTAATTATTATGCTTTCCTCACTGTCAGGTGCATAAAATATCTCTTCTTTTGAAACTAACACCTGTTTCAGTTTTAATATTTTTCCTTTTTGGTTTTATAGACTTTGTGCTGCAATAATTGGACAGGAACTTGTTTAAGTCCATGTGTGATGCATACGGTAATGTCAAGTAAGCAATCCAGTCCAATCATTGGGACCCAGAGGGGTCGGAGCCGCTGCTTAGAAAAACATACTGATCCCCAAATAATTTAATCAACCCCTTGCTTGTGCTGTATGTAATGAAGATATTAAAACTATGATATTAGGTAATAAATGTAGGAACAGATGACTTGGAATAAAAATCAAACACAAGACATAAAATTGCTTTTAACAGAAACAATTCAGCCAGTGTTAGCACAATAAGGAAATCAGTTACTATGTATTTTTAGTATGCAAGTGACTGAAATGAATGTAAAGAAATAAATACACAAAATGGCTTCTGTCTATGTCTATTTGTCTGCTTTAATGGTTTATTTCTTGTATGCTAGACACTTCATGTGTTTAGTGCTGGGTGGCTTTTGGACCCAAAAGCAGAACTCGGACAGAGGGTTGCAAAAGTTCACAGTCAGCATTATTTGAGATAAGAATGGTGAGTTGATCCGGGGATGCGGTGGAGCGGGGCAGGCTGAAAGAGCTGACAAGGCGCTGGGCGAGGCAGGCAGGTATGGATCTCAGGCAGGGAATGAACCTGAGACACAGGTAGAAAAACAGTTCAACCGGATTTGGGTAAGGAAAAAGTTGACTAGAGGTTAGTTAGGCCGAGGCGTTTGTAGCTACCACGTTGGCGAGCTGAACGATGTGGCGAAGATTGGAGTGTAGAGCCGGGGTAGATATACTGCAGGAGCTTGATGAGTGGATTGGTCTCAGGTGTGCAGGTTGATTGTCAGCAGGAGTCAGATGAGTGCCACGCCCAGACGAACACACACAGACAGAGAGAGCACAAACAAGAAACACAAGAAAGGAGGAAACAACAGAACACACTAGAAATGAGGGAGAGGCACAGCTGGACCATGATATCATACATATCAAAACATTGTTTATGAGGGCTCATAAAATTCAATATATGTGTTTTTTGCAATTGTGGCATTGCCGGCTTTTTTGCACAGACCATTTCCTTTCCTTTGCACTATGTCTTTCAGATTATCCTCTAAATCACAGACTGTAGGTTTATGTCCAGCTACACTATGTTGGAGAAATGTCTTTTAGGGGGCCAAGCACCAAATGTCCAACTGACTGCCTGTTGTTTTGTTCCTTTTTGTGTCTTTGTTTGAAAGGAATCTCACAGGATTATATTGGTTGGACTCGATTCAATTCTGATCTGATCTGAAAATTGAGTATATCAAAGCAGATCCAAAGATTTCTGATCCTGAAGGATTCAAATTTGGTAATCTAATCCTATCTTTAATCCGGACAAAATGCTGAATTTTATATGCAAATATTTCAAAATTTAAAGTGGAAATGGATCAATTTGATGCCAAAATGTGGGATCCCACCTCAGAGGTGGATTTGATGCAGATTGCATATTAAACAAAGCCAAACAACGGCCAACAACAGCAATTTTTCAAAAGTTAAGGGCGGATCTGTGGGGAATGTTGATGGTTCACTTCTAAGGCAGGTAGTTTGAATCATGGGCGTGAAGTCGCAAGGGGGACTAGACGGTGCACCTTGTTGAGCAATGCAGCACACCTGGGCAGAGCTACTTGAGAGGGAAAAGGGAAAACAGCATGGGGAACACATACAGCCGTAACAACCACTTTGGAAATAAGTGTTTTTAGTAATGCTTTTATTTGCAATCCTCTGTGTCATGATACTCTTTTGTGTTGTGATGCTTTTAAATTCAAAGCAAGCCTATAGTTTCACTTGTGGCTAGCCAACTGGGAGCCAGGCTCAGAATCAGGGGTGTTTCTAAAGTCCTGAAGCCAGCCAGGTAATGAACTCTTCAGTTTCCCGATGAGCCATCTTCAGTGCGGCCTCTTTGTACCCCCCACTAGATGCTCTTTTCCATTTCCCATACAGGCACATGAGAGAATAAGACAAATCAAACAGTTCATCTTCAAATTAGTCCGCTGGTTGCTTTGTTCCATCACAGTTTGGAGAGCAGGACAAGCAGGAAGGACCCAAAAGCAGACTCAGAGATGGACAATGAAGATACTTTAAACACCCAGAACCGCCATAGAGAGATAGGACATTTTTTTATCCCCTATGTACTGTACGTACTATAGTTTATGAGCACAGGACACCCGTGGAAGGGGAACACAAGAGGAGTAAGCATGATGGCAGGGAAATGGTGAATGACGCTTTTGCAACCCTATAGCCACGTTCTGAGTTGGCTGAAAGTGTGTAATATTTGGTGAAATAAGTGTGTCAACATCGGCAGGGAATTCTTCAGAAGCAAGTGAGGTATGACTGGATGTGTAATCACATGGCTCACACAGAGAGTGACTGGGAAGAGGGAGGGACCTTGGCTCACGCCATACAGACTTCACCACTTACAAACTGACAGCAACTTCATGTGACTACCAAACAGGATCAAGTATTTAACCATAAAGATAATTCATAGGCCTAGGCCTAAGCAGAATGTATGCTTTTGTGCTTAGACCTGTATCACGTGTGTCTATTTTTAAATGTGCCCTGTGCACACAAAGTTTGTATTGGCAGTTAATAGGGTAAGAAAAAAGATCCTTTCTTCATCTTCACCTAAGCCTTAGAGCGCTGGCAGTGATCATGCATTTAATTTTTGAATTTGGTCCCAGAGGAATTAGAGTTGAGTCATAATATTGCTGCAAGGCACATGCCAAGTTCTGAAGTTGTAACCATTCATGTTTCCACAAAAGCAGTTACATCATCATTAGAGCAATTACGGGTGATGCATCTTTTCTACCAGAGAAAAGAAATTACTCTTGTTGTTACAAATTCAGCTTTAATCCTCAGTGACAAACAAGCAGTCTCAAACTCCAACCTATTATTACTTGTACAAGGCATGAGTATGACAATACAAGGACATACAAGACAAACCAGTGCAAGGAGAGAGGGGGAGGGTTACTGTGTTAAATTATTTTAGGAATGTGTTTCTATTTAACACGTGTGACCATGTAGGGACACGTGCATGCACATGCTCTTACATAAATACATGCCTTGTTCCTGCACATAAATATACTTTTTTTATTTATTTTTATTTATTTCTTTTTATCATGACAGAAAAAATCCCAGACAGCACTTGAAAGCATTACTCGTCCAAAGTGGTCCTCGATGGAAACGACAAACTCAATGGAAACATAAAAATTGATGGAAACAAACAAATTACAACATAAACCCACTATTCCCGCTTGCAGCTCCACGCCCATGATTCAAACTCCCTGCCTTAAAACTGAACCATTAACATTCCCCACAGATCCGCCTTAACTTTTGCTTTAAAAATTGCCCTGGTTTGGCTGTGTTTAATATGCCGAGGCAGGTTGTTCCATAAGGAGATCCCAGTATAGAAAAAAAGGCTTCTTGCTATTTTACTTTTAACACAAGGAACACTATATGACAGTATGCTTGCTTTTGTGTTGAAATTATTTCAGCTTCCATCCATGTCAATTGGACAGTTCATATATTCTGGGGCTCTTTTGTGAATAATATCAAACATACAGTATGATGAAGTTTCAATTATTTATTATTATTATTTATTTAACTCAATATGAGTCCTAGGAGGAGCATTGAGCATGTGTCTGATAACCTTATTTTAGGCTACCCGCAAGCTTTTAGGAAAGTCCATTAGACCATGCGGCACAGTCATATTCGAAGTGGCACTGGATTGATGAGGCAACTAACATTTTTTTCACCTTAAAGTTAAAAAAATGAGTGTAATGTTATAAAAACTTAAGCTTTGTAATTTTAGACAAGGTTGTAGCTGCAATTTCTTCTCCAGAAATAGATTACTATAGATAGTAGATAAATAGAGACTCCAAGATATTTGACATTGGTTTTGAATTCAATTATACTTCTTTAACACTGTACCTTCATTGTATCACTTTTCTTAAGCTTGTGTTTAGTGCCAAATAAAATGGACTGTCTTTCCCAATTGTTTGTTGTCAATCAGCCAGTTCCTTACCAGCGACAGTTAAGTGTTCCCTGTTTTACTCTGGTATCTTTACTGGATACTAATAAGGTAGAGTCATCTGCGTAAAGCATGATTTTAGATGTCACTGCTACTGGCATATCATTAATATACATTAAAAACAACAGTGGTCCCAAAATGGAGCCTACATGTGACCTCCATAACTGTGGACAGGGCTATACCAACTTTTTGTTGATAACAAAATTCAATGTAAATGAATACTCCTCTCTCTCTTATTTGCAGTCATAAATTATTATCACGGAAAAAATGAAGGTCTTCTGAGATGTAGTTACAGATACACTCTCAAAGATCTTGAACATGGACGTAGTTCTATGTCCAGTGCAGCTATATACTTGCTGGGCATCCATCTCAATGGCATCAACTGTACATCTAAACAAAAAAAAATAGTTTTAGCATGCCTTGCCATACAATGCATAATTCTTATGAACTGAAAAATTAGAAAGGCCAATTGTTTCCAGTTAAATAAATGGCTGCAGGACTTTCTGAACCATATAAGCATGGAAGAAGTTGCATCATCCTCGGCATGTCTGGTGAATAGGCCACAAGGTCATTCCTGGACTCGCAACGTCATGCCCTCCTCTCTTTGTAATATATGGAAGAGTACAGTGTTACAATGTGTAACATGGAAATACTAGTTGAGTAAAAGTACTTGGTGACTTTTCCCCACTGGTCATATGTTTGGTAACTTCAAAAAACATATTAGAAGTTGATACATTTGCATCTGAAACCAAGCAGTATTGAGGATAACAAACAAAAACAGTGACCGAGGCGATCCAGGGACATTTGTGCCGTGGGTTAATTACTCATTTTGCTATCTTAACGATTAAAGTTCCAGCTAAACCAAACTAGCGTAATTAATTACTGTAGTCGCCGTGTGACAGCCGACATGAAGGCAGAGAATATCTTGTCATGCTGAAATGTGTGAACTACACCTGTTGAATTTTACTGCTGTTAGATATTAAAACACAATTTTCTGCACTCTTTACACTGAATGAAAAAGGGGAATGTAAATTGTAGCTCATTTCTTTTAATCTTGCTGTTAATTGAGTACTCTTGGACTATTGCAGAAGGGTGTTAAAATCTATGCTGCACCCTGGCTGTTCTGGTTAAGTTCCACAAGTGTTAAAAACATTTGTGCATAGGGAGAAAATATGAAAAATATATTCACCTAAATGTTACTTTTATTATAAAATGTGAGGTGTGTAAGACATGGTTCATGACAAGATGAAAAACCCCAAGTTCCTTTTGTTTTTCTTATCATTAAGTGCATCCAGAACTAAAACTGAGGAAACTTTAACATACCAAAGCAGAGCTGAGCCTTGACTGCTTCATATAAATTATACAGTATGTTCTAAAATGTTCTAGTATACTGTGAAACTATTTGAGTGCACTAAATAGGGTATTTGCTTGGCTATTGAAAGGTACTTATGCTGGCTTAGGTTATAATATTTATGTATTTATTTTTTCTATAAAGGGGATTTCCATACATTTTTAAGTTTTTGCCCTTTACTCATTTGCAACCCCTCCTGAGTAACCTCTAATGTTCACCACTAAGCAGGCTACAGAGGTTACACACCCCAAGAGGCTCTTTTTCCTTACATAATCACATTTTCACTCCACCTGTTCATCTCTTTCTATCTTCCCCTCCTACCTTTCTGGGTGCAGGGTTATGCACAGCTTGTCTTCTGACATTCCTTCCCTACCTGTTTTACAGGCCACTCCTGTCATTCAGAGGTGGAGGGGAGGCTGGGTCGCAAAAATGAGAGTCCAGGTTGAGGTGGTTGAAGAGGGTCCTCCCCTTCGCTCGGCACAGACATAAAAGCCAGCAGAGTCTTCAGTGAGACACTCAGAGGAACTCGGCTCTCCTTTGACGACTGCTCATCTTCTGTTCTCCTCTTCTCAGAGAATTGACTACCTTAACCACTGCAAACATGATGAGGAAGGCATACTCAGTCTCAAGCTCTGGTGGCAGCACCAGGAGGTCATTTGCACCAACTAACAGCTACTCTGTAAAGAGAAGCAGTTATGGTGCTGGAGCTGGTGCTGGATCTGGAGCTGCTTTTGGCATGTTTTCTAGTGGTTCTGGTATGTCTTCAATGGGTGGTGGTATGGGAATGGGAATGGGTGGTGGTGGTGGTTATGGCTTTGGTTCTAGCCAAGCAGGTGGCAACTTCATCGCTCCAACGATCACAGCTGTTACAGTCAACCAGAGCCTGCTGGCCCCTCTGAACCTGGAAATTGACCCAACCATCCAGGTTGTCCGCACCCAGGAGAAGGATCAGATCAAGACCCTGAACAACCGCTTTGCCTCCTTCATCGACAAGGTATGTTCCTGTGCTTTCTGTGTGACTGTCTTATGTACAATTTACTGTAGGCCTCATTATCTTTGTACGGATGACCTGTATGCTCTCCCTGGGCTACATTCTCTCTGGACTACAAAGTTAAAACTGTTTTTTTGTCTCCACAGGTCCGTTTCCTGGAGCAGCAGAACAAGATGCTGGAGACCAAATGGAGCCTCCTGCAGGACCAGACCACCACCCGCTCCAACATCGATGCCATGTTCGAGGCCTACATTGCCAACCTGCGCAGACAGCTCGACGGGATGGGCAATGAGAAGGTCAAGCTGGAGGGAGAGCTGAGGAACATGCAGGGCCTGGTTGAGGACTTCAAGAGGAAGTGAGTGCTTGCATGACATGGTCACTATTTATAACATGTACCTTGTTCAAAATGGAGCAGATGTACTAAAGCATTGCCTTGTGTTCCAACAGGTATGAAGATGAAATCAACAAACGTGCAGTTGCAGAGAACGAGTTTGTGATCCTGAAGAAGGTGTGAATACATCAAAATGGCCATTAAAGATTTTGTCAATCTTGGGGTTTAGTACAATGTGGCCAGTCATAACACTTCCTGTTTCTACATGATTTTCTTTGCAGGACGTTGATGCTGCCTACATGAACAAGGTGGAGCTGGAAGCCAGGGCTGATGCTCTTCAGGATGAGATCAACTTCCTGAGGGCCGTCTATGAGGCTGTATGTATCTATATTATCTAATATTTCATAACCATTTGATTTAAAGCTGATGATCATCCACTCCTTGTGTAAATCAGCTATAAAGGACAAAGAGTTAACTGTTGTGCAACAACCATTGGTTCTGTAGGAGCTTCGTGAGCTGCAGAGCCAGATCAAGGACACCTCCGCCATCGTGGAGATGGACAACAGCCGTAGCCTGGACATGGATTCTATTGTGGCTGAAGTGCGTGCTCAGTATGAGGACATTGCCACCCGCAGCAAGGCAGAAGCAGAGTCCTGGTACACACAGAAGGTGAGTGAAAAGAAAACTTGAGATTTATTCTGTGTTTTTTATATACACTTGCAACACCTCTCCTAACCATGTTCTTGATACACCTTGTTGTATTTTTTATAATAGTATGAGGAGATGCAGTCCTCTGCTGGACAGTATGGTGAGGACCTGCGCGCAACCAAGACAGAGATTTCCGAGCTGAACCGCATGATCGCCCGTCTTCAAAATGAGATTGAGGCTGTCAAGGGACAGGTATATTTCAAGACCTTCTCATGGATGATTCTGTATGAACACACTTCATTGTTTAAGAGGATTTGCAGTTATTAAACCATCAACATCATTTTCCACAGAGGGCCAACCTTGAGGCTCAGATCGCAGAGGCTGAGGAGCGTGGTGAGCTGGCAGTGAAGGATGCCAAGCTTCGCATCAGAGACCTGGAGGATGCTCTGCAGAGAGCCAAGCAGGACATGGCCCGCCAGGTGCGTGAATACCAGGAGCTGATGAACGTCAAGCTGGCCCTGGACATTGAAATCGCCACCTACAGGAAACTGCTGGAAGGAGAGGAGAGCAGGTGGGATATACTTGAACATTCAATGTAGTTTAATGGCTGCAGCATTGGCATCAACTCTGAATTAAAGACTAACTCGTCATTATTCCACCACTAGACTGACCTGCCACCCTGGTATTAACCGCACCTTGACATTTCTCCGTAGACGGTTCTAGTGGCCGTTCATGGAGATGGACACTAAGTCTTTTGTCTCTACCTGCCCTGTCTGTGCCTAAAATATCACTTCCACCCAGCCCAGTTCCAGTCTGCTCCACCCTCTGCCCATACCTTGCCTCCCATGGTCACACCTGGCTCTCGACTTTGTCTCTGGTTTGCCTGTTTCTGGTGGCATGACAGTCATCCTCACTGTGGTGGACCGTTTCAGTAAGTTTGCCCATTTCCTGCCCCTGCTCAAGTTACCCTCTGCCAAAGAAACAGCTGACCTGTTGGTTAAAGAGGTTTTTCTGGTCCATTCACCTCCACCGTTTGGAGAGCCTTCTGCTCCCCCCCATGGAGCCACCATCAGCCTTTCCTCTGGGTTCCACCTAACCAACGGCCAAGCTGAAAGAGCTAATCAAAAGCTTGAATCCACCCTTCGCTGCCTGGTGTCCAGCAACCCTGCCACCTGGGCCTTCCAACTCCCCTGAGTGGAGTACGCCCATAACACCCTTCCCACCTCTGCAACTGGTATGTCACCCTTTGAATGTCTCCATGCTTATCAACCTCCAACATCCCAGTGCCTTTTGTCCAGGCCCACATCAGATGGTGCCACAAGACCTCGCACTGAGCCTGTTCTGTCCTGTTGAGAGCCTCAGGCCAATACCAATGACAGGCCAACTGCCATCGCACCCGAGCACCCAGCTACATCCCTGGAGACAAGGTATGGCTTTCAACTCGGGATATGGCCTTTCAAAACTGGCTCACAAAAACTGTCCCCCAGGTTCATTGGTCCCTTTGCCGTGGAGAGAATAATCAACCCATCAGTTGTCCACCTGAAACTTCCCCGTACCCTCCGGATCCACCCCTCTTTTCATGTTTCCCACCTCAAACCTGTCTCCTCCAGCCCCCTAGTTCCTCCTCCTCTTCCTTGCATCATTGACGACCACCCTGCCTACACAGGTTTACGGCCCGAAGGGGAGGTGTTGGCTACATTGCCACCTTATCCTGGACCCCGCCCTCATCTGGGAGTTCCATTGGCGGCACCCTGACAAGCCCGGTGGGTCGTTCTCCATGACACCTGCCTGCCTGTTGTGAGTGTGTTTTAATTATTTTTTGGGCTTTTATTATGAGTGACGTGTGCTTGGTGTGTTTTGGTTTTGTCTGTTTGCTTGTTTCCATCCCCCCTCTTGTCCTCTTTCTTTTTCACTAGTCACCTGGGCATAATCTGCAATTAATGCTCCTGCCGGTCTCCTGCTCGCCACCTTCCATAAAAAACCTACCTGCGGCTTCAGCTCATCCAGCCCACCAGTCAGTTCTCTTCCTGCACGCCTGCCAGCTTACACCCCGGAAACCTCCACACTGTAAACACCAGCCTGCAATATCAAAAACTCAACATAATACTTACCTTTTCATCAACGTTGTCTCGTGTCTGCATTTGGGTCCAGTCATAGAAACCCCGACACGGACCCTGGTCGGAGGAGCTGGCCGAAGCTACGCTATGATTGGCCAGTCTACGTTCGAAGGGTGGGACTTAGGGAAGAGTCAATTGTACATTTCAAGTATCAATACTGACAGTAATACTGGTTCACAACACAGGACAACAACAACAGAGCCACATGCCTTGTACAAGTGATAATATATTATTAATAAGGAGTTTGAGACTGCTGGTTTGTCAGCGGAGTTTAATGCTGGATTTGTAAGAACAGGAGTAATTTCCTTTCTCAGGAGAAAAGATGTGTCACCCATAATAGCTCTAATGATGATGTAACTGGTTTTGTGGAAACATGAATGTTTACACTTTGCAAGTTGGCATGTGCCTTGCAGTAATATTATGACTCAACTTGAATTCCTCTGGGACCAAATTTAACAATTAAATTCAGGATCACTGCCAGCGCTCTCAGCCTTAGATGAAGATGAAGAAAGGATATTTTTTGTTAACCTGCCAATACACACTTTGAGTGCTCAGGGCACATTTAAAAATACATCATTGTGTGTGCAGAAAATAATGCAGATCAATCGACATGGTAAATTTATTTGACCCGGTAGACATATGTGATAGAGGTCTAAGCACAAAAGCATACATTGTGCTTTTTTTTAGACACTTCCTCCTCCCTGGTTAAAGTGGAACACCACCCAAATTAAGCCCATGAGCTACTCTCTCTCAACGCCAGAAACCAGAGAAGTAAGACTCAAACTTGTGATGTCATAGGATATAAAATCTGGAGCTGGTCCATCGACAGTGAATGGGAGACTCATTTTTTATACCCAAATAACATTCATCATATTGTGGTATTCTCCATTCTGAAACAGAAAATGCACCCATATACTCCCATATAATATTCCCCTGGGTGCTCTCAGTGTCATCTATAACATTTTTCCCAATTCATTGTCTATGGAGCAGTTCCAGATTTTTTACCCTATGAGTTTTAGCACTCTAGTATATGGATTTGGGAGAGAGTTGTTAACGTTCACTTATATTTTTTGGACTGTCTTATACCATAGGAATAACATGTATGAATGTTGTAAATGGGCGTAGTTCCCCTTTACGAGCATAAGAGTGTAAATATGGTCACTGGTAACCTAGGTTTCTTTCCCTATATTGTGATTGGCACAGGGTGGAGTAGTGCTTACTCTATGTGTCCTCCTGGCTGTGTTTGACCACCAGTGTATGGGCAGTATCCCGGCTGCTTACAGTCACAGTACACATAAACTTGGCTTGGCCCTGGATGTGAAGCAGGTAAACCTATGAATTCTCTGTATGCTTAAATACTTTGTTCTTTATGTTTGGTAGTCAGATGAAGTTGCTGTCAGTTTGTTACTATCATGGAGTCTGTATGGCCTCAGCCAATGTCCCTCCCTCTTCCCAGAATCTCTCTGTGTGTGAGCCATGTGATTACAGATCCTACCCAACAGGGGCTTGCTTCTGAAGAATTCCCTACCGATCTAAACACTCTCATATCACCAACTACTTTCAACACACTTTCAGCCAACTGAGAATGCGGCTGTTGGGTTGCAAAAGTTTCAGTCACAGGTGTCCTGTGCTCATCAGCTACGTACAGTACAGAAGGGATAGTGTCCTATCTCTCCATGGCGGCTCTGTGAGTTTAAAAAACTGCCTGTTAAGGTTTGAGCTGTCAATCAGAGAGCATAGAACTGCTTGAGTTTTGTTTTTGATAGAGAATCCTTCAAGCAGATTCAGATTTACAATAATGTACTATTAACATAAACCAGTAGGTTACAGAGAATTTGCATTGTTGTGTAACACACTACAACCACTATGAGATCTAGCGAAACTAAGTGTGTCCACAGCAGCTAACATTTGAACTGCAAAAACTGTCCAGGTTTATTTCTTCAGTTTTTTTGTGTGATCTCACCGAGTAGCAATGTGTAAGGCTTTGTGGATTCAAATCCTATAAGAATCACGATTTTCATATGTAAAGTTGACATACTGTATACATGCATATCATGGCAGACTGCTAAACCAAGCAGGAAGTGAGTAGTAGAAAAGTGGCACATCACTGCCCTCATGTGAAATTACATTTTGCCATTTACTGTACTGTATGTACAACCCTCCTAAGCTTTTTCTTTCATTTATCACAGCAATAATGAGAGTGAGAGGCAATCATTTTAGTTATCAGATTTATTTTTTTCAGATTAATTTGATGCAACATTCATCAGTTATGTTGGTAGGAAGGTTTTGACAAAATAAATCTGGTTTCAGCATGGTCTTATCTTGAAGGCAGGGAAATGTAAAACTAAACATGGAACCATTTCACAAAACAGTTAAAAGAACAAGCCAGTAGCCAATCAGTTCAAAGTGAAACTGTAAACATGTAAAGTCACAGAAATTACATTTCTTTTGTATTTCTCCAGTGATCAGATGTAGTCAGTGACTTGCTCTCTTTACTAGTATCAGCATTCAGATGTGTTTATTTCATCATTGCTCTACAGTATAAAAGGCATCCTAGTTGACAAGGTTGAGTACAGGTTTTCAAATGTTTTCCTTGCTTAGTTTTAACACTTCATCACAACCTTTGTGTTTTTTCCTTTTTTCCTTATTTGTTGGATGTCAGTGCAGAAAGAACTGACCTGGCCGTTGTGTGTTTTGTGGCCATGGTTACCTTCAGAGACTCTTGTTGAATTATGTTAAACAGAACAGTAAGAAAAGCTGCCAGTGATCTTTGAAACTGGTAGCAGTGTAACACAATATATTCAGCTGTCTTGTTGAACATGCTTAAAAGTATTGCATAGCACCATGAATGGGTTCAGACTGAGATCAAATTTAAGAGTTTCTGAAGAGGATGAGGGACGGCTCTCCTTTTTAATAGACTCTCCTGGTGCTGGATGATGTGACTGAGGACTTGGTAATAGTACCACCACCACCACCAGACATGCTGCCACTATAACCACCAGACATGCTGCTACTATAACCACCAGACATACCACCATAACCACCAGACATACCATAACCACCAGACATGCTGCTGCCACTGTAGCCGAATCCACCGCTGGAGCTGCCGCTGGATAATCCTGGAGCAGAAAAAAAACATGAATGTTATCATTTATCCATCCATCAGTCAGTGTGGTCTGTTGGTTCAGGTATCACTTTTGATGATGATGTATGAAATCTGAAACTTACCACCAGAGGTCTGCTGCACGTGGATGGTTGCGCTTGCGCCTCCGCTGTTCAGTCTAGTGGTGGAATAATGACGAGTTAGTGTTTAATTCAGAGTTGATGCCAATGCTGCAGCCATTAAACTACATTGAATATTCAAGTATATCCCACCTGCTCTCCTCTCCTTCCAGCAGTTTCCTGTAGGTGGCGATTTCGATGTCCAGGGCCAGCTTGACGTTCATCAGCTCCTGGTATTCGCGCACCTGGCGGGCCATGTCCTGCTTGGCTCTCTGCAGAGCCTCCTCCAGGTCCCTGATGCGGAGCTTAGCATCCTTCACTGCCAGCTCACCACGCTCCTCAGCCTCTGCGATCTGAGCCTCAAGGTTGGCCCTCTGTGGAAAATGATGTTGATGGTTTAATAACTGCAAATCCTCTTAAACAATGAAGTGTGTTCATACAGAATCATCCATGAGAAGGTCTTGAAATATACCTG
>CAKAOI010045815.1:0-13706 GCA_916701655.1 Sebastiscus albofasciatus | reverse complement strand
ATCTTAAAAAATGAACATATCCCTGAGACAGGTGAGTTTGGCTTACTACTGCTGGTATTACTGTTGATTTAGATAGATAGATGGATAGATGGATAGGTAGATAGATAGATAGATAGATAGATGGATAGATGGATGGACAGATAGATAGATGGATGGATGGATGGATAGATAGATAGATGGATCGATGGATGGATAGATAGATAGATGGGTAGATGGATGGATAGATAGATACCTAGATAGGTAGATAGGTAGATAGATAGATAGATACCTAGATAGGTAGATAGGTAGATAGATAGGTAGATAGATAGATAGATACCTAGATAGGTAGATAGGTAGATAGGTAGATAGTAACTTTATTGATCCCGAGGGAAATTCAAGTTTCCAGCATCACAGTTCCATAGTGCAAAAACATGTTAGTAAAAAGGCAGTAAAAAAGTTAGTAGTGCAAAGTACAAAAAAATATACCAGATATAAAAATACAAGGAGAAGAAGAAAACTGTTAAAACTGAATATAGTGCAGGGTAACAGCTGTGATACAGGACTATTAAAAAAGGGAATATAGTGCAGAAGAGACTGTTAAAAGTGAATATAGTGCATTATTATCCGTCCTGCAGACTGTCCTGCTTTGTCCCCCCCCCTACCTAGAGAGGTGTTGTACAGTTTGATGGCTCGGGGGACAAAGGATTTCCTGAGTCTGTCTGTGGAGCACTTGGGGAGCAGCAGCCTGCCGCTAAACGAGCTCCTCTGTTTGGTGATGATAGTCTGCATAACCTTGCATGATCAGGTTTTGTCTATGTGTTTTATTCTGATGGACGTTCTCTCTCTGTCACCCAGAGTTGCCCCTCTTTTTGGGAGATAATGTGCTGGGCCGTGACCCCAACACCTGCACCCTGCCTTTGCCAGCATCCTCGATATCCAAGCAGCACGCAACCATCTGCATCTCGGTCTACAGGAGAAGAGGTTGTCCCAGGGAAGTGGACACAGAGGCTTTGGTTTGGGACCTAGGGAGCATGAACGGGACCCGCAAGGGCAACTTAAAGCTGAGTCCGAATGTACGCTATGCTCTCAGCGAACGTGACAGTTTGGTGGTGGCAGACATCCCATGTCAGTATGTCAGCTGCGCTATAGACACGGTCTCTTCTCAAGGACACATGAGGACTCCTGTGAGTAGAAATTCAGGGGTAAATGCCAGGTTGCCAGATGCCTCGGGCGAAAACACAAGCACAGGCAGCAAGACATGTGTCAACGGAGGTACAAAGGCGAGGGTGTCATTACCTAATCAGGACAAAAGGAAGACTCCTGTCAGAACCAGTTGCCTGTCCTTTGAGCAAACTCCAACCCAGCCACCGGGGAGTCTGGTCCCAGAATCTGACTTGGACTCAGACGGGGAAAGAGGAGACAGTAAGCGCAAGGCTCTAGGTATGTAAACTATGTAAATACGTATAGAAATGAAGCCCTGTTTTTTGTATCTGATGTTTTACATCTTTATTATCTTTTACAGCGTCCGATTCTGACTTTCATAAATCAAGTCCCACCTGCTCAACATTCCTGAGTCCCGCAAACAAAATCGTCCCTGAAAGGTATATTAGCAACATCTTAATTTGGGCTTTTCAAAATATATATATATATATATTCATAACACAGACATAACTAATCCCTGTAAGTATGTGCTTTCACTTCTGAATCATAATTCTTGTCATGTTGTTTTCCACTGTTTTTACAGTGAGGATGAAAGTCCCATCACACCGTCCTCCTCCTCCTCCACTAAAAATAGGCCTTACAGATGTGCCACCTTCAGCAAGGAGGAGACAGACGTAGATGTGGGGCGACAGCAGCTGAAGAAAGAAAAGGCACTTGCGATTGTAGACGACAGTGAAGAGGAGGAAGAAAGAGCAGCAGCGGGAGGGAGAAAGTCTGAGAGAAGTGGACAGCATGTGCCAGTGAAACTGGAAAGCAATGTCAGTCTTACAGGAGAAGATGAGTTGCCTGTATCTACACCGGCCGTCTTCACTGGTGCAATCCCTGCATTTGACATGGACAGTGACACTGATATGGAGGAAGAGGAGGAGGGTCTTGTGACCTTGAATACAAACCAAGAAGCTGATCAGCCACCAAACACAGCCCAGTTTCACATGGACAGTGATACAGATGTCGATGAGGATGAGGATGCCTTGGACAAAGTTGCCAAATCTGTGCCTTCCTCTGCTGACCACACAAAACCTCCTCATGTTATTCAGCCAGAGGGCATTATTATGGACAGTGACACTGATGTGGATGATGATGATGATGATGATGATAATGATGATGATGATGCTGCTGCTGTGTCAGACGCTGCTCCAAAAGCAAAACACACAGCTGACTCTGCTCCTTCAACACAGCTGAACGATCTTAACCTGGACAACGACACAGATGTTGATGAAGAAGAAGAAAAGGATCATGGAACAAATAATGCACGCTCTAAAATAGATGAAACTCCCACTAGATCAGATATCAAGCCAGTTGCAGTTGCTGCGCCTCACAGTCTGCATCTAGACAGTGACACAGACGATGAAGCTATTCCTGCCCCCGCCATCGGTGAACCCTCGGTGGCGTCTGCCGTCTCAGATGCAGAAGCTGGTTTGGGTGTTCTGTCTGACAGCGACACAGATGTGGATGACGATTGTGCTCTGGTCATACCTGTCGCCGTCTCAACCTTGTCAGCCGGTCCTAGTACCACGTCAGGAGCTCTTCAGTCAGGTTCTGATGCTGACACAGATGTTGATGAATCCAGCGTGCCTCCTGCTGGGGATGGGGTCATTCCAGCCGACCTTAGAGTGGACAGTGACACAGATGTGGAGGATAAGGAAGAGGATTTTGGAGAGGCAGGAGAGGGCCAGATTCCAAGCCTGCACAGAGAGAATACACCTGGGTTGCTGGTTCCCCTTCAGCAGAACTGCTCTACTCCTATACAGGTGTCAGGTAATCAGTCAATCAATCTTCAAATGAGAACTTAACGGAATGAATGTAGATCATTTTCATTATTGTTTCATCTGCCGATCATTTCTCCCTTCATTATTCGGGTTATAAAATGACGGAAAATAGTGATAAATTCTCATTATGATTCCCCACAACCCAAGTTGACGTATTCTGTCTGCTTGTTTTGATCAACCAACAGTCCAAACCCCAAAAGATATTCAGTTTTCAAAGAGAAGCATCAAATCCTCACGTTGAAGAAGCTGGAACCAGAGAATGTAGGCACTTTTACTTGAGAAATGACTGAAACGATTAATCAATTATTAAAATAGTTGCCAGCCAATTAGGGCTGGGTGATTTTGGCTTCCAACAATTCTGAAAACAAGATAATCGAGATAAAATTATTATTTTGCCGCATTCAGTTTCACAATGATGCTCTCGTTTTCTCTTGTAATATAAATCCAGGGCACCATGCATTCCTTTACATCGTTGCGTTTTCGCCTGTTTTCGCTGCGTTACTGACTGGAATATGTTCAATATAGTTTACCAAAATGTTGAATGTATATTTAGGAGTCTTCAGTAGGTTGTGGTAGTGAAATACAACATGTTTGATCTAATTTATATTGGTCCAATTTATTTTTGTATATTATATTATATATTGAATATTTATATTTACAACATAGTTGATTTATTTATTTTCATCAAATTACTTTTTCTTTATTATTTTTATATTATTTGTTTGTTTACATTTATTATTTATTTGTTTTTCAGTAAAATTATATTTAAAGTTCAAGAAAATCCACTGTTTAAAATATATATATATATATATATTTTAAGTTTAATGAGTAATTCAGTGAGTAATTGTGTTAAAATAATCGTGATCTCAGTATTGACCAAAATAATCGTGTTTATGATTTTTGCCATAATCAAACCTACAGCCAATTAATTTTCTGTTGATTGACTAATCGATTAATTGACCAATTGTTGCAGCTCTAGAATATTGGCGTATTCATTTATTTGTATTATTGTTCCAGGTTATTGCTGTCTAGTGGAGGTATTTAGACAATACTTTTAGCATTTGTTTAGCTATTTTAGAATATATAATTTACTAAATTATCACAATTCAACAAAGCAGTATCAACAGTAAAAACAACAATGACAAAGAAAAAAAAATACAATGACAGTTACAGAATTACAGACTCCCCATCATAAGTAAAGGTGTGACATGAAGCCTGTCAGGCTTTGCAAGGGGCTCTTTGTATCACAACTTCTCAGGTGTGGGAGTGTACTGCAGAGATTGAAGGGTCAAGGCAAAAATAAATATAACCTAAACACTATCAACACTATCAACCTTTCTCAATTTAATACATGAAAAAATACACATGTTGTTGACCCTCAAAATAGAAAGAGGTCAGAATATCTGTTTATGAATGACTAGCAATCAAGAGATGTTGTTTCTCCAAATACTCAACAAAGGGATCTTAGATTTTATTTCATTTCCTTTAAGTGATCCATTTAAAGTGGACTTCCTTTTCTCAATTTAAAGACACATCATGCCCTCCTTGATCCACTCTATGAACTGTATTGGCATTTTAAACATATTTTTAACATGAAATATAAGCATGTTTAAACTGCCTTTTAATTTTGTTGTTGTCACTTTGGGATGGTTCCAGAAGGAGGATTGGAAGATATGGAGACTCAGGCTTTCCTGAGTCCCTCTTCATGTCCTTTTAGAGGTGAGTAAACTCAAATTACACATAACTTTGTGTCTGTTTCTAAGACGATGGGTATGTCAGAGGGATAATATTCATTTTAACCTTGCACACACTTCTTTATTTTGTCTCCTCTGTCTCCCAGGTGCAATAGCCCCTGCTGCAAGACCTTTAGAAATATCCTCCTGCTCAGACAGCCAGGAGGAGGACTTTGTTCTGGACGAGACGCAGTCCTTCATTCTTCAGACCAGAAACTGCAACCCTCCAGAGGACCACACCATGGAACCCACGCAACCTTTCAGCGTTGAGTCTTCTAGTGATAAAAAAGGCGAACAGTCCAGCAGAGGAGGATCTTTCCAGCTGGGATTGACTGACAGCGGCCACCTGCAGGCTCAGGCCCAAGCCCTAGCCACGGAGAGCACTCAAGCTTTTGTCTCTGTGGTGGGGGGTGTGAATCTGGAAGATACCCAAGCATATGCAGCCGTCTCAAATGAAGACAGAACCTCCTTGGAGAATGATTCAAATCCGGAGGAACCTGGCAGATGTTCAGTAAGGTCTGCAAAAGAAGGTCAGGTAGATTTGGCCCTAGAAGCAACACAGGCATATATTTCAGAGCCCTACAGTGATTCAGAGGATGAAATAGATGAAGATGAGAGAAAACATGCAGCTACTGCTGAGACTCAGCCTTTCCTCTTTGACACCTCATCTACTCTTGCCGTGGCTGAAACCCAACCAACGTCTGCCTTTGAGGAGGAGGAGGAGGAGGAAGAGGAGCAGAGTTTGGATAAAGAGAATCCTACTTCCTCTGTACTACAACATGGGGAGGCAGCTCAACCTAAGAAGAGGCTCCTGTCTGCAGCTCTGTCTGTAGCTGAAACTCAGCCCATGCACATAAGTGAGGATGAGGAAAGTGATGATGAGGACTTGATTCCAGGTCCACGAAAAAGAAAAGAAAAGCCACTGGAGCTGGAAGAGGAGCGGACACAGACAAACTCTGACTTATCACTTGTTGAAATTCAGCCCGTGCACATCGATGTAGGTGAAACTCAGCCCATGGCTACAAGTGGAAATGAGGAAAGTGATGAAGAGGACTCGATTCCAGGTCCACGAAAAAGAAAAGCAAAGCAACTGCGGCTCGAAGACGAGCAGACACAAACACTCACAAACTCTGACTTATCACTTGTTGAATCCCAGCCCGTGCACATCGGTGTAGGTGAAACTCAGCCAATGGATGCAGTTGATGATGGAGAAAGTGATGAAGAGGGCTCGATTCCAGGTCCAAGAAAAAGGAGAGCAAAAGCATTGCAACTTGAAGAGGAGTCACAGACCCTTACTAGTTCTGAAGTCTCTGCTGTTGAAACTCTGCCCATGGGTGCATGTGAAGGTGAACAAAGTGATGAAGAGGACTCAGCTCCAGGTCCTAGAAAAAGAAAAGCAAAGGCACTACAACTTGAAGAAGAGGAGACACAGCCCCTCACTAGTTCTGAAGTATCTGCTGTCGAAACCCAGCCCTTGGTCGCGGGTGAAGACAAAAAAAGTGATGAAGAGGACTCAGTACCAGGTCCACAAAAAAGAAGAGCAAAGCCGCAGCGAATTCAAGAAGAGGAGACTGTTGAAACAAAAACTGGAAAAGGGAAACAATCTGAAGCTGGAACCAGTGGCACCACTACTAGAGGTAGAAGAGGGACAAGGGCGAGATTAAGAGAAGAGGAGGAGCAGGCAGAGTGTTCTGAACCTCCCAAGAGACAGACAAGAGGGAAGAATAAAGCTTTGCCAACTACCAGAGGAGGGAGAAGAGGGAGAGGAAAACCAAGGCCTGATGAGGAGGAGAGTGAGGAAGAGGAGGAGGTAGAGCAGGCTAAACGAGCCAGAGGGAAAAAATCCATGAGGCAACAGAAAGATAACGAGGAAAAAAGGCTTGCCGCAGAAAGAAACAAGCACGCTGAAAATAACAACCTAATAAAGGAACAAGAAGACAAATTAGAAAGGGAAAGGAAAGCGAAGGAAGAGCAAGAAAGAGTGCAGGCTGAAAATGCGGAAAGGTTAAGACTTGATCAAGAGAGAGCAGAAAAAGAGAGAATAGAGAGGGAAAGAAAGGAGCAAGAAGAAAGGGAAAGCGCTGATAAGGCACAAAAGGAAAAAGAGGAACAATTGGAGAGGGAGAGAAAGGAGAAGGAAGAAAAGGAGAGATTAGAGTGTGAAAAGGCAGAAAGAGAAGAGAAGGAGAGAATAGAAAAGGAGAGAAAGGAGAAGGAGGAAAAAGAGAGATTGGAGACAGCAAAGAGGGAGCTAGAAGAGAGACTTGAGAGGGAGAGGAAGGAACAAGAACACCAGGCCAGACTGGAGAGGGAAGCAAAGGAAAAGGAAGAAAGAGAGAGAGTGGAGAAAGAAAAACAAGACAAAGAGGCCAAAGAAAAACAAATAAAAGAGCAAGAAGAAAACAAGAAAACACCCGCAAGAAGTCGACGAGCATCCAGAAGAACTATTGCTGCCCCGTGTACGACAGAGCCGGAACCAGCCATATCAGCCGAGGATGATGTCCCAGCGAGGAGAACCAGATCTCGCTCCAACTCCTCCAACTCCGTCAGCTCAGAGAGGTCTGCCTCAAGTGTGAGCACCCAGGGGAGCAGGGGGAGAGGCCGAGGAAGAGGAGTGAAGAGGACCAGTGGGCCGCCCCCAGCAGCCGTCGCCAGGAGCAGCAATAGAAGGAGGACGGTGGCTGCAGAGCCAACACAACAGGACAGTAATGATGTTTCTCCTCAGGGAGTCCTGTCGAGGTCCAACTCCACCAACTCCCTCAACTCTGAGATTTCTGTCTGTAGCGTGAGCTCTCAGAGCAGAGGAAGAGGAGGCAGGCCGCGAGGAAGAGGGAGGAAAACAGACTCCATCCCTCCTATCAATAGTCAGAGTGACCAGAGTTTGACTCCAAAACCTACAGCCAGAGGCAGGAAGAGCAGGCAAGCAGAGGAATCCTCTAATGAGGTTAAACATGAGGATGATGAGAAAGAGAAGGCAGACTCTCAGCAGGCCAGTACCACAAGAGGGCGACGGAGAGCCAATGCAAACAGCTCTGATCCTACTGCTGCTAAGGAAGACCCTTCAAGAAGTCAGGAGTGTGCTACTGAAGAATCACTTCTGCATAAAAGAGGCAGAGGCCAAAAAGCAGTGAAGAGCGAGACTGTGGAGGCACCAGTCGCTCCTGCAACCAGTGATGGAGACGAGGCCAAAGAGAAAAGAAAAGGAAGAAAAAGAGAATTGGAGGCAAATAGAGAAGAGGTTTCCAGCAGTAGCTCAAAGATACCCAAAGGGAAGGAGAAAGCCCAAACGACAGAGGCAGCAGAAGAGAAGAAGAAGAAGAAGGAAAAGGTGAAACAAAAGATGAGATTGGAGTCCAAGTTAAGAGAAGAGGAAGAGCATCCGGTGCTCAAGCAAAGAAGAACGTAAAAGAACCCCCCACTGATGTTGAGGTGAAAGAAGAGAGTGAGAAAATGGAGGAGGGGGCTGTTGACAGGAGAGGCAGAGGTCGGCCATCGGGGGTCCAGAAAAAGAAGACAGAGCAGCAGGAAGATAGTGGAGCATCTGTTGACCAGGATCCACACGTGGAGGCATCTGAGGTGACTTAATTACTTTTAGACATGCATTGGAAAATGGTTTCAGAAGTTGTTGTTTTGAATGAGACAAAAATACATTAGGGCCGAAACATAAATCAGACCAAAGGGAAAGCTGAGTAGTGTATAATTAGTGTCCAGGAACTTCTGTCCTTGGAAAGGAAAGGAAGGCTTTTACCTCGGCCAAAGGCCCTGGTGCATTCTTCTCTATGAGTCAGCCTTTCCACCCATCATAATGCACTGCAATCAACATCAGGGACTGTCTCTCCAACTCTCTCAGCAACAAGAGTAGTCTGACCTACTCCGCATCACCATTAATACTCTATTGAATTAAGTGGTTTAGTGGTCACACAGTCACTTCCTACTCTAACGTTTTATGGCCTTGGCTTTCTTACTGCTATCCTCACCATTCTCCTTCTGTGTTTCATGCTTGTCCTTGTGTGTCGTTTGTCCTCGTCTCCCCCCTCCTCCTTTCTCTCCCATTTAACAGCCTCAGACTCCGACCAGCAGTGCATCCAGGAAGCGACGGGCTCCTGTGGACTCCTCACCTGTGGCAAAGACCCCTCGCTCCTCCTCTGCTTCCCCGGCATCTAGTGGTCGATTACGAGCTGCCAGCCAGGCCTACAAGGTTTTATGTACACCTGTGGTCATATTTGTCCAAAAAATGATGCACAAGAGGGAAATTTGACCGTAACAAGTGATATTTGATGTTTGTTTGTGCAGGTGAGGACAGGTATGACCAAATAACAGCTTGGTTCTCCTCTAAACACACATGCACTGTATGATGAGATGCATGACAAGGCTGTGCTTTGCTAACTTTATAGGGACCAGAATCAGATTTTATTTTAAACTCTTAGGATGACAGATTACCAGAAATCGGCTTATCATTAACACAGTGTGTTTCTGTGTAACGTATCGGCGGATGCCTCTCTCGTTCAGCAGCCTTGTTATGTTTGTATAACGCTACACTACGTTGTCGCTCATCCCGTTATCTACCGCTTTTTTATTTCTCACTGTGGATGGCCAGCCTCGCCACACATCCACATACGTATCTCTCTGCTTGAAGAAGGAAGGAGGCGGGATCACGCGTCATCAACGCATCATCCACTGAAAAAATTCCTGAATCCGGATCGTGATTCGGATCGCCACCAAAATCTGATGGATTGTTCGTTGTGCCACACCCCAACCCTCCAAAAAATTTCATTCAAATCCATTGCGAACTTTTGGAGTAATCCTGCTAACAGACAGACAAACAAACCAACACCGTTGAAAACATAACCTCCTTGGCGGAGGTAATAAATCAGGGTTTGGACAATTATTATATATTTGTGTACAAAACATTTGTTTAACATGTTCTCTTCAAAGCCACCAGACTCCAGTTAGACAACAGTAATTTTACCTCGCTGATCATCGAAATACACTTCATTCAAACTCGACAGGAACAAAATAAAAGTCATCAAAACCGTCTTTGTTAGTCTTTCCTCTGTTCTAACAATCCCCAACTCTGGTTTGGTCTAAATAAACCTTTAATTCACTGAGTTAGATGTGAAAAGAAACTGCCATTATATGTGCTCCTCAAAGCTACCAGACTCTATTGATAAAACCAGTAATCTTTCCTTGCTGATTTCATTCAAACTCAACAGTGACAAAATGAAACTCATTAAAACCTTCTTTGTTAGTCTCTCCACTGGGCCAACAATCACCAACTCTGGTTTGAGAGTTTGAAAGAGAGACTGAATAAGTAACAGATATAAAAAAGAAGTAACCACCGTAACATCACTGTTTACTAACCGTTTTACGGCACGTTAGCGACACACCAGAAAAAAACAGAAAGGCATATTCATCAACTGGTAATGGGAAAGGAGCTATCGGCTATTTTAGCAGGTGTTCCCGTGCTAATTTGGGTGGAAAACGAGTATAGGCCTCATGTGAGTTAACTCGGCTTTAGACCTCTGAACAACACAATGTGTCTGTCATTCTCTCAGGTGCTGTTCACAGGCGTGGTGGATGAAGACGGGGAGAGAGTGTTGGCTCGTTTGGGAGGCAGCATGGCTAAAGGTGTAGCAGACATGAACTATCTGGTGACCGATAAGGTGCGCAGGACTGTCAAGTTCCTGTGTGCGGTGGCTAAAGGAGTCCCCATTGTCACCACACACTGGCTGGAAAAGGTCAGTTGCTATATTGGCAGTTAAAACTGGCCCCAGACCAGTTTTCTCTTTCTGATAAATGAATGTGGAAGTATATCATACAGACACACTCAAGACACTCACTGCTCTTGTTGTCTTTCTCCCTGTGTTTCAGAGTGGTAAGTCTGGGAGCTTCCTGTCTCCTAATGCGTTTCTTGTGAAGGATCCAGAGCAGGAGAAGAAGTTCAGTTTCTGTCTGCAGGAGTCTCTGAGGCTTGCCAGCAGTCAGCCTCTCCTACAGGTACTCTTAACGCAGTCAGACCATTTATTTCTGAGCTTCTATTTTCTCTCTGAGTGTTGGAGTGTCATCGAGGCATTTCCCTTGGCAGATGGCACGCGGGTGGTGGATAATATTGACAGTGAGGAATAATGAGTCATGGTGGGAATCCAGACATGTTTGTGTTAGAATCATCCTGCAGCCTATAAAGATCTGAAATCCTTGACTTTTTTTAACCATCGAGCACTGCTTTTTAGCTCAGCCTCTTTGTAGTTGAACATGCTCAAATCTATTCATGAGCACAGTGTCGATTGTTTACCATTACACTCTGGCTCGTGGAAAGTAATTTGACATTTATTGTTAATGTACTGATTATGTTTAATGGGCACTTTACGTAGGGGAGCAGGCAGTAATGTTTCCACTTCTGTTACGTACTCGTCCTACGCTGCACTGTTCACATAAGTATCAAAGCTGCAAAGGCATAGTTTGATACCACATACAATGCTTACTGTATACTGGCAAAAATTGTGGCGTGTGGTGTACACATGTAATACCAAAGTCCATTCCTAAGAGCCCTATATTGATTTCTTGAGACACATGTGGTGTACTCCATCTCTTGTCTTCTCTTCTCTTTCTCTTAGGGGTATGAGATCCATGTTACAAAGTCAGTGAAACCAGAGCCAGTTTATATGAAAGACATCATCTCCTGCAGTGGAGCTACCTTTCTTCCCAAGATGCCCTCCTCTCACAAGGTACCAGTCAAACTTTCTCTGTCAGGTCTCACATACAGTAAAGTAACATTTAGGGCTGTCAAAGTGCCAAAGGCCACTAATTTGTTTAACGCATTAACGCAACTTACGGCCGTAGTGTGCTCAGTTTTAAAGGTAGAGTGGAAATACTCTAGCTTGGCATCATATGAAAACTAGAAAACCAAAGGAATCCATTGTCATGTCATACTGGCTTGTCGCAATGGATGCTAAATAACGCTCTAAACTTGCGCTAAATTTTGGCTAGGAAAAACTGTCACGACCATTTTCAAAGGGGTTCCTTGACCTTTGACCTCAAGATATGTGAATGAAAATGGGTTCTATGGGTACCCACGAGTCTCCCCTTTACAGACATGCCCACTTTATGATAATCACATGCAATTTGGGGCAAGTCATAGTCAAGTCAGCACACTGACACACTGACAGCTGTTGTTGCCTGTGGGGCTGCAGTTTGCCATGTTATGATTTGAGTATATTTGTTCATGCTAAATTAAGTACCTGTGAGGGTTTCTGGACAATATTTGTCATTGTCTTGTGTTGTTAATTGCTTTCCAATAATAAATATATACATACATTTGCATAAAGCAAACATATTGTCCCACTCCCTCGTTAAGAGTATTAAATACTTGACAAATTTCCCCTTTATTTGCTATTAATCACGATTAACTATGGACAGTGATGTGATTAATCATGCCTAGTAGCAGTTCTAGTAACATTGTTTTGTTATAGTCTGTCTACATATCTTACCATTCAATATATCTGCAGTTATTCATGACTCCCCTCTCCTCCCTCTCAGCCACAGACTGTAGTGATTTCCTGCGAAGAGGACTGGCCGCTGTGTGGCCCGGCTCTCTCTGCATCTCTGCCAGTCGTCACAGCTGAATTCATTCTCACAGGGATCCTTCAGCAGAAACGTGACCTTCAGACCCACACGCTCTCTGCCCCTGCAAATACTCTCCAACCTGCAGGGGGCAGGGGAAGGAGCAGGAAGAAGACTTAGCACCACCAGGGTTAGAGTATACTGTGAAAAGTCACCGTCTGCGTGAAGGAAAGCTGCGTTAGTGAGTCAGCTGTTTGTCTGTATGAAAGACTTGAAGAATGTATTGTAACACATAGTGTATGTAGTATGGGTATAATTTTACAGTGTTGGCTGTCAAATGTTTAAATTTTACATGTACAGCATCCTGTTTTGCAAGAGAGCGATGGAAGGAAACTTACCAAAAGACTTATTTTATGTTTGAAAAATCTGCTCCCAGTCTTTTCTTACAATCTTACCTTTTGCCTTGTACATGTGAGAAAATTTCGTTTTTAAAGTTGCAAATGCGATGTTGCTGCTATGCAGGGTGGGAAATAATAACCCATCAAGCGTCCTTGTCACTCTCTTCCCCCCTCATCCTCCCCTCTCTTTATACAGCGATAACAAGCAGAGCGGGAATTAACGCTGCTACAGTAAATTGCTGCTATTCTCTATGCGTGCTGAGTGTTTGGGCTCAATCAGCCAGTTTGGCAGGTAACCAGCCATGAAGTGGGAGTTGTATAATCATGTTTGGTTGGTGGTGGAGTAGTACAACCAATGGAGGGCTGTTTATCAGCCACGATGGCCAGTGGATGAAAAAAAAAGCTTGTTTCCTGTCCTGATAAGTGCATAGTGCCTTTTTATAACGAGGTAATCATGAACCTACCAGTGTGTCTTGTTCCTCTCTCTCCATTAACCGCCACCACCTGCTCCATTAAGGCTTCATCCAATCCTATTACGTCCAGGAATGAGACCCGATATACAGTATAGGCACCTGAATGCTGATGGTGCTTCTATATCTTCTATATCTTATGGGCATACATTGATCTACTGTGTTTATGTACACATGTTCAAAAAGACCAATGTACAGGACTCACATTTGGTTTGACTCACAGTACATCTTTGAACTTGATGTATCATTTTGTGTTTTAAAGACGGACTCATTAGCATGTAACTAGGTTGATTTTGTCAAATAGCTAATAACACCAAGTTGAGTATCAAACCATGAAATCTGTCGCTATTGCCAGTGAAAACATTAAATCTTTTCTATGTTATGTTTAGCTATATGTGTGTGTTTACTTTTGTAACGTTATACTTAATCTGCATATTTTGGTACTTTATTATGTGGGCCTATTACTAGTATCTATATTGTTTAGGGTTTGATGTGTTGCTCAGATTAGGAGAACCACAAGATTTGGCCAAAATATAAATATATATATATAAATATATATAAAAATATATATATAAA
>CAKAOI010045814.1:0-25054 GCA_916701655.1 Sebastiscus albofasciatus | reverse complement strand
TGTGTGTGTGTGTGTGTGTGTGTGCGCGTGCGTGCGTGCATGTTTCTGTGAAGCAGATGTCACACGTCTTCTTCATCAAACTAACAAACCATGCAAACATAAAGGTAAACATGTGTTTATGTAACCGCCTACACACCTGAGCACCTACAACGAGTGCATTGTGTGTGTTACCGAGGACATGCTTTGATAAAAGACAGAGGGATGTGTGTGCATGTGCATGCATGTATGTGTGTGTGTGTGTGTGAGAGAGAGAGAGAGAGGCGAGAACAGTAATGAAAAAAAATGTGCATTATGAAATGTAAAAACAATATAAAACCACAGCAGGAACGAAAGTAAGTGAGAAGAATAGACAGATGAGGAGGAAGATGCAGTTGCCATGGAGACAGGGATCTGACTGGGCCCTCTCATGTTTCCAAGAACCACACACACACACACACACACACACACACACACACTGAGTCTGGTTGCAGAGAGGTGTACAGGCACACTGTTACATAACTCTCTCTCAGCAGGATCTTCTACAGTTTCACTGACTCTTCAGCCGTTTGTCGCAAGCTGCAGTAAAAACAAGTGGCAACCTCCGGGTCTGAGAAGTGAAGCCGATGCTGAAGTGCCTTAAACCTGCGTTCTCTCTACCAGCCAGCAGGGGGCGACTCCTCTGGTTGCTAAAAGAAGTCTGATTGTATAGAAGTCTCTGAGAAAATGAGTCTACTTCTCTCTTGATTTATTCCCTCAGTAAACATTGTAAACATGAGTTTATGGTCTCAATCGTTAATTTCAAGTCTTCTTCAATACAGCATGATGTTCATTTAGTAAATGATGGTCCCGTTTAGAGTCAGATAGACCATAAAGCAGGGGATGCTTTAGGGCGGGGCTACCTTGTGATTGACAGGTCGCTACCACGGCGTTGTCCGGTCTGGGAGTTGTCCGTGGTTTAGTCTTACAACTTTACAACTTTCGTCACCTAAAAATGTTTTATTCAGCGTTTGGTTGTACTTTGCTCCAACCTCTCGTGTCAAGACGTGACGGACGAAAACCAAGATGGCGATGGACGAAAACCAAGATGGTGACAGCCACAAAACCAAACACGCGACAACCAAAACCAAGATGGCAACGGCCAAAATGCCAAAATCAAGGCTTCAAAACCGTAGACAATAAGTAAATGGGTGACGTCACGGTGACTACGTCCACTTCTTATATACAGTCTATGGGTAAAAACACCAATTGAGACGCATATTCTGAATGCTCTGTATACACGTCCAAAGAATGCTCATAAAACCTGAGTTACATCGTCACATCCCCCACGCCTTAATCGGAAAATAAGTCCTAAAAATATGACTCACAAAGTCACAGAGAAGTTTGCAGAAGCATTAAAGTTTTGGTGACACTAATCACAGAAAGAAATCCTCTAAACGGACCCATAGGTGCTGTCAGAGGACGTCATCTCACACACATGCAGAGAGTAGAACGAACTACCTTTTAGACCACTGAGGCATTAACACAACCTCCATCTGTTCTCTCTCCTCCTCCACAGATATCAGCTTCTGCCTTTTGTTTTAGCGACTCCTACTTCTTCTGCTATATTTTCTCCAACCTCCTCCATCTCCTGCTCACTCGTCCTCAATCCCTCCTTCGTTCCCTTCATCTCATTTCATCCCGACAATCACAACGCCGTCATTACAAGTGGCCGACAGCGAGGAGGTCACAGGGTCACAGACATCCTCCTCCTCCTCCTCCTCCTCTCCTCCGGCTGACATGAATCCGGCGAGGAGGAGATTCAGCCGATCGGGGGTCAGAAACAAGAACCGGAGAAGGAGAAGTTCTGGCAGCCGGAGTCGGTTCATCTATCAGTCTGAACGGCGGCCAAAACACTCAAGACGCCATCTTGAACTGAAGCTGGATAAAAGGCTGGATTGATGAGCCAGCTCAGGCTATTCATCCGTAATGTAATATGTTCAATTTGTATTATTCCATCAATATTTATAAACCTTAATTACCCAGAAATCATCTTGAAGTGATTAAGTTTCCTGCATTTTGAAGTCAGAACAGCCCGGAGACCGCCGCTCGAGACCCGTGTGTTGTTGTTTTGCGAGTTCCGTTAGTTACTGTACTAATGTTACGTTGTTTCCGTATTTTACTTAGTTTACGCACTAATTTTAAGGCCAACCATGCTGTTTTTCCTAAACCTAACTAAGTGGTTTCGTTGCCTAAATCTAACTACGGATATTACCGTAGTTTTGTGGCGTGAAAAGCCTAAAATGCGTCCACATGACGTGGCATGTCATGCTATTTATACGCCATCCGGTGAGATCGGGTTGGTTAGAAATTCAGAGCTTGTGGTTCATACTACACGTACTTTGGTGCGTTCAAGTGCTCAAACAATAAAACGGAAATTATAGATGCTGCAGCATCCGCAATGGCAAAGTCCAGTTTTAACCTCTTCAAACAATAAATGAAATGAATGTGAAGCTAAACAGACATTGTATTGTACAAAAGTATGTCTCTTTACCTTTACACAAACTCTTTAGTGTACTGTAAGTGTTTTTCCATCCACCTGTTTTTATGCACATTTTCAATTTGTGCGCAAAAAAACAAAACGTTTTTTTTTTTTTACAATTTTCAGACATTTTTCAGACTTTTATCTGACTTTTTTTTTTTTTTTTTTTTTACAATTTTCAGACATTTTTTAGACTTTTATCAGACTTTTTTGGATTTTTTTTAATTTTAAAATGTTGCAAATTAGAAAAATAAAAGGTTAAAATATTGTAAAACTATGTTGGGACGTCGGTGAACCTCAACGCTGAGAGGCTTTCGCGTGACACAGCGTCATGCAAATTTCTCACTCAAGTTGAAATATTTCAACTCCTGCAAATGACGCAAATTTTGAGTGTCCGCCTCTTTTCATTGACTTTGTGTGATATAACTTTTTGTTTTTGATGCCTAAAGCTAAAGAAGCTGTTTTGTTTGTAATCAAAAAGTGACGTTTCATTCAATTTTACGTGTTGGAACGTGTTGCTTTTTAGTTTCACTTTCACTTTTACAACACAGTAGGCCCCTACTGACCCACATCCATGGTGCTCATAGCGACTGATAACGCCTATTTAACGGGCTGATAACAGTCGAATCGGGTGCAAAGGATGAGCTCACTCTTCCTCCTCCTCTTCCTCTTCCTCCAGGAGACTTTTAACTTGTTGAAACTTTCCTGACTGTGCAGAAAGGAGGTGAAGAGATGTCAGCGATGCTGCGGTTGCTCGTCGGTTTCATCACCTTCTGAGTTCAGTGTAATGGAGACTAAACGGAGAATCTACAGAGAAGTCATGCGACAGCGACTTAAAAAAGACGTCCGGCGCAGATTCAACATGATTCAGAAGCTCAGGCCGGCGATGATTTTAACTTTTGTCTCTGAGCCAGGTTTCTACACGCGGTCCGTTTATTTTAACAGCAGCGGAGGGAGAGGGTTATATCATCAGACGGACCGGTGATGCAAGACGGAGAAGCACGACGAGGAACCCCAAACGTCTATTTTACCTCCCAGCTTCATAAATCGGAGGAATTATGATTCGTCTCGTCACAAGTTACTCATCAGAGAGAAAATGTGAGACACAGCAGCCTTTTAATTACCACAGAGAGAGAGAGAGAGAGAGAGAGAGACAGAGAGAGAGAGAGGTTGGTCCGGTGGTAAATCAGAGGTCAGCGATAGTCTATATGACATGTCGGACTACAGTACCAATCAGTTTGAAGACATAAAAGAACATTTAAAGAGACAGAGAGATAGAAAGAAAGAGATTAGAGAGACAGGACTGCACTTCATATAAAACACAATCACCTAACTAGAAACATTTCAGTGAGATATAAAGACTTGTTTTAAGACTATTAAATTATTATTACAGGCTTATTATGACACTCAGTGAGATATAGCTCAACATGAGTTTTCCCAGCTTATTTCAAGATCTGGTTTTATTTTGAAAGGTCTATATATTACAACTAGGGCTGTTTGATCCAATCGATTCAAATATTGAATCGCAAATTATTCACACTTATTTTTATCTGTTCAAAATGAACCTTAAAGGGAGATTTGTCAAGTATTTAATCCTCTTATCAACATGGGAGTGGACAAATATGCTGCAAATGTATGCATATATTTATTATTGTAAATCAATAAACAACACAAAACAATGACAAGTATTGTCCAGACTTTTTTCGCTACTTTTTTTGGACTTTTTTTTACATTTCTTTGACAATTTTAGGACATTTTTCAGACTTTTTTTGGGACATTTTTCAGACAAATTTCAGACTTTTTTGGAGGTTTTTTTTTTGACAATTTTAGGACATTTTTCAGACTTTTATCGGACTTTTTTCGGAAAATTTTCAGACTTTTTAGGACATTATTTTTGACAATTGATTTTTTCAAACTTTTTTCAGACTTTATTGGAAGTTTTTTTTTTTTTTTTTACAATTTTCAGACATTTTTCAGACTTTTTTTGGAAATCTTTTCAGACAAAAACCCTCACACATTCACTGATCTGGAGGTCAGAGGTCAAGGGACCCTTTTGAAAATAGCCATGACAGTTTTTCCTCGCAGAAATGTGGTGCAAGTTTGGAGCGTTATTTAACCTCTTTCACGACAAGCTAATATGACCTGGTTGGTACCGATGGATTCATCAGGTTTTGATACCAGTGTCTTCACTCTAGCTTTAAAACCAAGCCCTCTTCAACCTCTGAAATATTGATTGCATTAATGCGTTGAATTAAATTAGTGTGTTAAAACATTTTTTGCATTATTAACGCTTTAACTTCGACACAATAATCACAACTTATTTCAAGAAATCTTATACCAAGTAAGATTTAACTACTGCTGCTCGTTTCAATAGAAAAACCTGCACACATATCCCATGATTGATTCAGATAACAGATCCTCTGTCATTAAAACATCACATTGAAAAGACTGCGTAGAGCTTCAGCAGACATATGCATGCGTTGTTTTCTGAAAGACATATTTGTCTTTATGTCAGCGTGTCCCCTGGCTGTCTCCCAGTGTAAAGCTACTTTTAAAAGCTTGCAGGTTTTTACGACATCCTTCTTTTACAGGCCCGGAAGAGGAAACGGAAAAGAAAAGCGAGTGAGACGGAGAGAAAGCATGAGACTGGAGGAATGAAAAGGATGCATCAGCTATTCTTTTTGAAACATGCTCAAGAGACACGGAGTTTAAACTCCAGAGGTCTCCTGAGGACATTAATCCAGCTCACAAGATCTGATCCTAAAACGTCTTTGAGGGGCGATCAGAATCTGCTCAGACAGACAGACGTGATTGATCTGAAAGTGTCTCAGACGGGAGAGATCGGATCAGGAGAGGTGAAGAGAAAAGGAAAGGATGAAGACAATGGGATGATGGATGGATGATTGAATTAGAAATGAGATGAGGAGGAGAGGAAATAGGAACCAAGAGAGGACAGACATAAGGAGGTGAAAACAAGGAGAAAGAAAAGAGGAGTGGAGGATCAGTCGGCGTAAACAGCTTCATGCGTTGCATTGTAATTCCTGCAGGTTTCGGTGCTCTGCGGGCGCATATTAATCGTCGGGAGGCGACGGTGACCAGCTGCAGTGCAACACAAACACCAACACTCATGCATTATTAACAACAACAACAGCAGAAGAAGAAGAAGAGGAGGAGGAGGAGGAGGAGGAGGAAGTGATTGCAGTTAAATTCAGAGACACGCTTGAAATAGATAGATAGATAGATAGATAGATAGATAGATAGATAGATAGATAGATAGATAGATAGATAGATAGATAGATGGATGGATGGATGGATGGATGGATGATGGATGGATAGATGGATAGATAAATAAGTAGATAAATAGATAAATAAATAGATAAATACATGAATAAATAAATATATGGATAAATAAATAAATAAATTAATATGGATAAATAAATAAATAAATAAATAGATAATTAGATAAATAGATACATAAATAAATAGATAAATAGATAGATAGATAAATAAATAAATTAATAGATAAATAAACAAATAAATAAATAGATAGATAAATTAATTCATTAATTAATAGATAGATAAATAAATAAATAGATAAGTAGATAAATAGATAAATAAATAAATGAACGGATCAATAGATAAATAAATAAATAAAATAATAAATAAATAGAAGGATAAATAGATAGATAGATAGTCAGATAGATAGATAGATAAATAGATAGATAGATAGATAAATAGATGAATAAATAAATAGATGAATAAATAAATAAATAGATAAATAGATAGATAAGTAGATAAGTAGATAAATAAATGAATGAATGAATGAATGAATGAATGACAGACATGTATAGCCAGTGAGCAGGAAAGTGAGAGGCCTTTTCATTTCTTCTCAGCTCTTGAGATGCTCCTCTGGGAGTCACATTAACGCATCAATCAATTCCTGATCAATAACCGGTCTATAAGCAATGAGCCACGAGTGCCAGAGATCCATCCTGTTTATGAGAACAAACACCGGATCAATACGCAGCAGAGACTCGACACAGAGTAGGAAAATCCTCTGCACTTGATTCATACACAGCTTCATCTGCTGCATGCAGCGTTTTGTTGTCATCGTGACTTTTGTTGGCGGCGTAAATATTGACGTGCAACCGGTGGCGGCGCCCAAAAATCACCTTCCTACACCGTGTCCACACTGAATCCGTTACATCTGTTACGTCACGTAAACAAACCATGAAGGCTTCCTATCAGCTGTGAGCTCCAGATCAGACTGGAGACGTAACCGCTTATCTTCCTTCATTTGTTCTCTTTAAGCAGAAAACACACGTTTAATACTGCGATATTTAGTGGAGACGACGTTACAGGATGGGAGTCACATGGTGGCATAGCTATTTGTCTGGAGTGGTTGTGTGTGTACGTGTGCACGTGAGCGTGTGCTTGTGTTTGGGGCGAGAGCCCAAGGAAAACAATTTGCACCGGGGCCGAGCACAATTCTGTTACGCTGCTGGACTCGGTGACACCTCGGGAGAATCACTGTAAACAAAGGAGACAATATTGTCTCACATGTAAAATGTGGATGTCCCCTGATCTACTTTATTGTCTTTTATAGATTTTATTGTTTTTTATCAATGTTATTGTCTTTTATAGATTTTATTGTATTTCATCTATTTTATTGTATTTATTATATTTAATATATTTCACTGGCTTTTAAACATTTGATTATATTTAATCTATTTTAGTGGCTTTTATCTATTTTAATGTAATTTATCTATTTTCTATTTCATTGTAGTTTATCTATTTTAATGTACTTTATCTATTTTATTGTATTTTATCTATTTTATTTATTTTATCCATATTATTTATTTTATTGCTTTTATCTATTTTATTGCTTTTTTATCTATTTTATTTATTTTATCCATTTTATCTGTTTTATTGTATTTTATCTAATTTATTTATTTCATCTATTTTATTTATTTTATTGCTTTTATCTGTTTTATTGCTTTGGTCAGTTTTTTGTATTTTATATATTTTATTGTATTTTATCTAATTTTACTGGCTTTTATTCATTTAATTGTATTTATCTATTTTTCTGTTTTTTTATCTATTTTATTGTATTTATCTATTTTACTGTTTTTTTTATCTATTTTATTGTATCTTATCAATTTTTCTGTTTTTATCTATTTTATTTGTTTTATTGCTTTGGTCAGTTTTTTGTATTTTATATATTTTATTGTATTTTATCTAATTTTACTGGCTTTTATTCATTTAATTGTATTTATCTATTTTACTGTTTTTTTTATCTATTTTATTGTATCTTATCAATTTTTCTGTTTTTATCTATTTCATTGTATTTAATCTATTCTATTGGTCTTATTATTTCACTTTTATAACTACTATGTCTCATATGCATTAGTCTCATATTAACTTTCCACTGTTTATATTTGTTCATATTTATCACTGTGAGCATGTTAGCATGTTCACATTAACATTTAGCTCAAAGCATCATTTCTTCCTGAGTAGCTTCACAGAGCCCACGTACGGCTGTAGGCCCTTTCAAAATAAAAAGCCCTTTTATGTCCGGGTTAGTCAACAACATGTTTCATCATCATCATCATCATCATCATCATCATCATGGACTCTATGGTAGTGATGTTGCTGTGTCTCCAGATCTCTGCAGAACACTAAAATCTTTTTATAAAATGATGCCAAAATCACCAAAATAAGAGTCTTTCTTCAAGCTGTGAATGTATCTTCATACCGTTAACAGGCTTCAGTAGCTTTTAGTCATATCGTGTGTGTGTGTGTGTGTGTGTGTGTGACGATGAGTTATATAACAGGGTCACTTGTTTCTACTATTCCTCCAGCAGAATCCAACCGTCTAAGAATGTTTTGTCTCGCCTCAAACCAAACTCCATACAAATGTCTGTGTATTTAAAAAACACTGAATATGGGTGAGCGTGTGCGGCGATGAGTTATATAACAGGGTCACTAGCTACTACTGTAACATCACACACATACAAAGGACGTCACGTTACACTCAGCGGCTCGGTGGTGGGTGAAAGTGTGGAAAAAGGCGAGAAAGAGCGACAAAGAAGATTAATAGCAAAGGACTGATAAATAACAATAAGAGAACAAAGAGATGAGATATTCAGACGGACAAAAAGAACTTGAATAAAAACATCTATTAAGAAAGATAATACGTTTTTTTTCCCCATTCATTTGTATTCAGCCAACATAAAATATATATATATATATATTTATCAGCGTGGAGCTGCTGGCTGTGAAATGCCTGTGTGTGTGTGTTTGACGGGGTTTTGGGAATATTTCTAATATTGTATTGTATTTATTTATATTACTGGCTTTTATCTATTTTATTGTATTTATTTATTTTACAGGCTTTTATCTATTTTATTGTATTTATTAATTTTACTGGCATTTATCTATTTTATTGTATTTATTTATTTTAATGGCTTTTATCTATTTTATTGTATTTTATCTATTTTACTGGCTTTTATCTATTTTATTGTATTTATCTATTTTAATGGCTTTTATCTATTTTATTGTATTTATTTATTTTAATGGCTTTTATCTATTTTATTGTATTTTTATCTATTTTAATGGCTTTTATCTATTTTATTGTATTTTTATCTATTTTTCTGTTTTTTATCTATTTTATTGTATTTTGTCTATTTTTCTGTTTCTTTTAATCTATTTTATTGTATTTATTTATTTTACTGACTTCTATCTATTTTATTGTATTTTGTCTACTTTACTTGCTTTTATCTATTTTATTGTATTTATTTCTGTAAATGTCTCTCTATGTTGTGGTATAAATGTCCTTTTCTACACTGTAAAATCGTAGAAAATACAAAATATTTTTTAACACAAAGGAAAAGTTTGAATATTTGGGAAACACGCTGACTTGTTGCCTACATTCTGTTATATAAAGTATATATCTGCTCATTAGCCAGGCGTCTGGTCACATTTCTTAGCCTTGTTGTGAGCGGTCAGCGCTCCAACACATTGTAAGACGTCTCTATTCAGAATAGGTTTGTGGTGCTGGAGCAGTGTTGTGGCTCTTTAAAGAGCTGCTCGGGATTGATGGGGCAATAAAAACGCCCAGCAGAGAGACACAGTGTCAGAGAAGGCAGCTGTAATTCAGACAATTACTGTGAATTGGGCTTTTAGAGTTGGAAAGAGCAGCGGTGGGAGAGATGGTGTGGGAGGGAGGAGAGAAGATTGATGGTGATGACATTAGTATGCATGGCAGCGAGGCAATATATGTTCACTACGGCTCCGTAATGTGACCGAAAACACAAACGCGTGAATGAAGAGGAGGAAGGAATTCAAAATAAAGAGAGGAATGAAAGAAAGAGAGATAAATGTGTGGTTTTATATCGTCTGCTGTGGATCGATTTTCTTGTTCAGGGGTCGGCAACCTTTACTATCAAAGGAGACAAAAAATAAATAAATAAATCTGTCTGGAGCCGCAAAACATGTGATCATTGTGATGAAGGTAACTCAGTTTATAGTCTAAGTATATAGAATATAAGTCTAATGCAGTGAGGGACAAAGAGACAATGTACGACGGAGTATTAGGGCCACATTGAGGGGAAAAACATCTGAGATTTACACAATAAAGTCAGAATATTACGAGAAAAAAGTCATAACTTTACGAGAAAAAAAGTCGTAATATTACGAGAATAAAGTCATAACTTTATGAGAAAAAAGTCGTAATATTACGAGAATAAAGTCATAACTTTACGAGAAAAAAAGTCGTAATATTACGAGAAAAAAGTCATAACTTTACGAGAATAAAGTCATAACTTTATAAGAAAAAAGTCGTAATATTACGAGAATAAAGTCATAACTTTACGAGAAACAAAGTCGTAATATTACGAGAATAAAGTCCAGTATTATAATTACAAAATTATCCAGTAAATGTGTTATTATGATTTTAGTTGTACATGACACACACAGGTATTGAACCATGGACGTAAATGCCCCCTTGCCACAGGAGGGCGCTACTCTCACGTGTGGCTCCGCCCCCTGACGTTTAAACCGACCAATGAGAGTGTTTCTGCCTCAGTGCACAAAACTACAATCTTCCAGCTTTCATTGACGTGGACGCTCTTAAAGAAGCAGCTGACGGTGAGGAGGTCAGAGGTCAAAGGTCAACGAGGAGCAGAGACGATATATTTGATAAATCCACCTGAAACCAGAAGGCGGAGGACACAGGAAGCTCTCTCTCTCTCTCTTCCTTCCTCCGCTGCCACGTGCAACGCCCTCAAGGTTAATCAATTATTGAGAGAGCCAACCAGAGCACAGTGTGTGTGTGTGTGTGTGTGTGTGTGTGTGTGTGTGTTTGCATCACGCCTACTTTCTTTTCACACGTGTGTGTGGTTGCCACGACAACACCGCGGCGAGGGGTTTGGTGTGTTTAATCAGGAAGCGACACAGAAAGAGAGAACGAGATACAGGCTGGTTTTTATTTATCCTTTCAAATTAATATCAAACGGAACTGTCAGGATCTGATTATTGAAAAATTACTTAAACTATTTTCATTATATTATTATTATTATTATTATTATTATTATATTATTATTATTATTATATATTTTATTATTATATATATATATTTTATTTCATGTTTTTGTTTTTATTGTCTTTAATTTCCTAGTTATTTTATTGTTTTTATTTTTGTTTCATTTATCTTGCTTTTATTGCCATGTGAATCACATTATTTTGAGTACTAGGCCTATATAAATAAAATATATTTTCATGGACATTTCTATTTTTCTAGTAAAGTTCTGAGAGGAAAGAGGAAATATGTTATTTTGTAAGTTTTTCTTAAAAAAGATGATGCTAATGTTGTAAATTTATTATTATTTTATTATTATTATTATTTATTTTTATTTTTATTATTATTATTATTATTATTATATTTTATTATTACTTGTGTCTAAGAAAAGCTGAGCCCCTCCGACATCATCACCCTAAAAAACAATTACAAATCCTTGAATAAAATCCTCAATTTTAATAAGTTAATTCAGTGTATTAAATTATGATGATTATATAAATCAACTTTCTTGAATAGAACTTTCGTCAACACAATATGATCTTTTTTTGTAATGACTTAATTAATTTACTATAATAGTGTTTGAGCTGAAATAGATGTTTTTGTTATTGTGGTTAAATAAATGTAATTTATGGTGCTATTTGATGATAGAACGCCCCGTTAGTATAAATTCATCAAGCAGGAGAGCAAACAGGTTTGTGACCGCAGTGAAAATGTTGTTTTTGAAAGGCTAAACGCCAACGAATATGGATCGAAGCTGAATATTTAGTTATATTTTGCTACTAAGTAGGAAAAAAATATATGTTTTTAAATAGTTTTATATCCAGACTTTTGTATAAATGATCCAGTAAGTGTGTTATTATGATTTTAGTTATACATGAGACCATGAACCACGGACATAAACGCTCAAGAGCAGCAGAATTATTAGGATTATTGAGCTACAGGAGGGGCTTTTAATGTGAAATATCTGTTTAGGAAGATCAATTTATTGTAGATTTATCTCATAAATACATCAATAAAATTAAAAACGCAAAGCAAATAGGAAGAATTACTGATTGAAAACAAAGAAGTAAACAGGAAGTGCTTCTTACTAACATATAATAAAATACTGAGCTAAATAAAAGACACTATTGACGTTATTCCTGCCCTTGATTTATCTCCCTCCTCTCCCTCTCATGTACATCTGATCATTGATCTCTCTCCCTCATGTTTTATTCAGCCTGGTAAGACCGAGGTGTCTCATTTCCTGCCTCGCTGGCGGTGGCGGCAGCGGCAGCCATCATGGTTTGGGGCAACGTGACTTTGGCTTCACGCTGCCATCACTTGAGCTCTGCTCTGGTTTTCACCATCCGTCTGTGATAAACACGACGTATAAAACACACATGCTGAGATGTGTCCTACATTCAGGTCTCGGCGGACAGGAAGTCGGCGTTCATATCAAGTTTTAATGTTCCCACAGCGCTGAGCTCCTCGCGTCTGATTGGTCGCCATCGACAGCCAATAAGAACACACCTGAGAGACCCAATCAACCCTGATCGGAAAGCAAGAGCGCTCACTCCCACTGACTTTTATCTTCCAGAGAAACCCAAATAAAAAACACGAGATAACAGTCTCAGACTTAAATAAGAATATTAGAGGCTCTGTTATAACCGAACTACTGTATGAACAGAAATATGGTATTTATATGTAGAAGATTGTATTTATTTGTAGTTTATTTACATTTTCCTTAAAGCTAAAATCCCTGAAATTCCAGCTTTTTTGTTTGTTTCAATTTCTTTTTTAATAATTATTTGCTCCTTATTGTCTCCTGAATACAGTAATAAATATGTTTGGGGAAATAAATGCAAAGATAAATAAATAAATAAATAAATAAATAAATGCATTTAAAAATAAATTTTAAAAACAATTTTAAAATATATCTTAACAATATGAAAAAATTACATAAATTTAACAATTAATACAAATAAATTTAAAAAGGGGGCAAATTAAGGTAATGTCTACATTTAGTTTTAATATTATTTTGGCACATTAATCTATTTATACTAATATATTAATCCTATTAATTAATTAATTTATTTTGACACCTTACATTGTTCGTTTATTTGCTCCTAATTGTCTCCTGTATAAATAAAAGAAATAAATAAATTTGGGGAAATAAATAGAGGGGAAAATAATAAATAAATAAATAAATAAATACATTCAAAATGAATAAATAAAAAAATACATACAAATAATAAATAAATAAAGGGGAAAATTAAAACAGAAATATCAATTCATGTCACATTTAATCAATTAATTAATGCCTACATTTATTTTTAATATTATTTTTAGTACATTTAATGGCATATTCATTTATTTATTCATTTATTTTGGCACCTTTATTCTGTCATTTGTTCGTATTGTGATATAATATTAATGCAAAACATCCAGGATTTGGAGGGAAATCTGCCGCACAAAACAGGAAGAGATCAGAATAAAAGCGTTGTCTCATTGTTTGTCATAATATGAGTAATAACACACTCTACCTTTAAATTAGCAGGGTTGTGACTTTCTTCAATGTGTTATTTTCCATCCTGAATGAATTTTTTTTAACCTGCAATTACTCTTAAATGCTAGAGAGTTTGTATGGTATTGTGCCAACGCTGCATATAATCATCTGTAATTATCCATCACCTCTGCTACACTACATCCCCCCTGTTGCCCCCGGTTACAGGTCCGTTTGTGCTCGTGTGCTTGCCACAGCCATGAATAAACCATGCTGATGAACTAGATCACAGCGGCCGGCGACGGTTAATCAACACCAGAGAGACGACGAATCAGGTTCACATCACACTGACAGATAAACAGGTGGATAGATGGATGGATTCCTTCTCTCCTGGTTTATCAGAGTCACTGACGCACCCCCGTCCTCCCTGTCCGCTAACGTCTGCTGTTGATTCACAGATCTATTTCGGGCCTCGCTCCCCGCCTGCTCGCCATCACACTGTTGACATCTCACCGCAGAAAGACACCAACGCTTTGCATCAAACCTGCGATTCCTTTTATTTTTAATCTCTCCTGCTCCTCTGTGACACAGCTTGCCTTGCCTCAAAAACAAAATTATAGTATATTCCCTTTGCATTTATTTCCCGAAATGTATTTATTCCTGTATTCATGAGACAGTAAGAACCAAATAATCACAAACAAACATGTTAGGTGCGGAAATAAAAATAATAATAATGAAATTACTCAATAAATAGATTAATATGCCTTTAAATGTACCAAAAATAATATTAAAAATAAATGTAGGAATTAAATTAATTTATAAAATGTGACAAATTAATATTTCTGTTTTAATTTGCTTCTTTATTTATTTACCTTTGTATTTATTCCCTGAATTATTTACATTCCTATTTAATTTTCCTCTTAATTTATTTATTTTTTACTAATTGTTACATTGATGTTGTTATGTTTTTATTTATTTTTTATTTATTTGAAATGTATTTATTCATTTTTAAGCACATGTATTTATTTATCTATTTAATTATTATGTATCTATTATTATTTATTTAATTAATTGAATGTGACATAAATTGATATTTCTGTTTCTGTTTATTAATTCCCCTATTTATTTACATTCCTATTTAATTTTCCCCTTTTTTATTTATCTGTATTCATTTTTTTAATTTATGTAATTTTTGCATAAAATCTTTTTTTCTTTACTTATACATTTTATTTTATTTTATGTTATTGTTGTTGTGTTTTTTTTAAAAATTATTATACTTTAACAATCTATTTTTATATATATATATATATATATATATATTTATTTATTATTTGTGACAGCTTGAATTTGTAAGTGTTGCCATGACAACAAGGATGCCATTTACCTCAGGTATTATTTTTGCAATGTAGACGAGTAAAAAATTATGGAAAATCATAATGGAAAACAAAAAAATTCAACTTTTGTAAACTCTGAATTTGAGTTTAATCCCTGAATAAATAAAATAATTTGACAGGAGCACAGATTCAGAAGCCTTATGTGCTCCTTTTTGATGGATTATTACACATTAAAAAATCATTTAATTCAGTAAAAGTACTAATACCTCACTGTGAAAATACTCTGTTACAGTTAAAGTCCTGCATTGGAAATATTCCTTCAAGTAAAATGTAGTTAAAGTATTAAAACTTGAGTTAGTTTCCATCTCTCTGAGCCTGCAGGACGCTCCGTCTCTGCTGCTGCTGAACTTTTTTAGGAGTATTTCTGGTTGTGTTCTGCTGCAGTGCCCCAGTTTCCCCCCTCAGGGATCAATAAACATCATCTCCTCTCTTTATCAGCAGCGCTTCGTCTGACCGACGCAACAAATGGGCAGGAATTCGTCCCGTTGACGGTCGAGAGAAAAGACAGACGAGGAGGGAATGTTCAGTGTTGATGTTTTTCTTTTACAGTTTTTAACGTCGTTGGTGAAGCACTCAGGGTCACATTACTGCACCACGGTGTGTGAAATAAACAACGTTTTCATTGATTTAGACTCTCAGACAGCACAGTGGAGGGCTCAGTTTTACAGCTAGAGTGAAAATACAGATATCATATGAAACTAGAAAACCTAAAGACTCCATCGGTACCAACCATGTCATACTAGCTTGTCAAGAAGGAGGTTAAATAACGCTACGGACAAAATTTTGGCGAGGCAAAACTGTCAAGGCCATTTTCAAAAAGGTTCCGTTGACCTCTGACCTCCAGATGTGTGAATGTGTGAGGGTTTTTCTCCAAAACAATGTCTGAAAAATGTCCAATAAAGTCTGAAAAATGTCGAAAAAAGTCAAAAAGAAGTCTGAAAAAAGTCCAAAAAATGTTTGAATAAAGTCGGAAAAATTTCTGAAAAATGTCCGAAAATGTTCAAATAAATTTTAGAAAAATGTCCAAAATGTCGGAGTAAAAGTCGGAAAAATGTCCGAAAAAAAGTCGGAAAAAAGTCGGAAAAATTTCTGAAAAATGTTCGAATAAAAGTTTGAAAAATGTCCAAAATGTTGAAATAAAACTCGGAAAAATGTCCGAAAAAAGTCTGAAAAAAAGTCTGAAAAATGTTCAAAAGAAAAGCAGAAGAAAAGTCCGATACTGGTGTCATATGAAACTGAACACCTAAGGAATCCATCGGTACCAACCATGTCATACTAGCTTGATAAATAACAGCATTTTATTATTTTTATTTATTTATTACTTTATTATGATTCTACGGACACAGTTCAGTCGAAAACATTATTGAAGTTTGACAAAAAAAAATAATAACTTGGTGAGAACTTGTGACACTTATTGATACTTGATTTTATTATAATTATTATATTATTATTATTATTTAAAAAATATTTTATTATTATTATTTTGTTTTACTTTTTTCAATTTATTTTATTATTTTTATTTATCTGTTACTTGATTTTATGGACACAGGTCAGTCGAAAACATTATTGAAGTTTGACAAAAAAATAAGAATTTGGTGAGAACTTGTGACACTCATTGATATTTTATTATTATTATTATTACTATTATTATTATTATTATTATTATTTTAAACTTTTTTATTTTATTATTATTTTTATTAATTTATTTTTTATTTTTTATTTATCTATTACTTGATTCTACGGACGCAGTTCAGTCGAAAACATTGTTGAAGTTTGACAAAAATAAATAAATAATGAACTTAACTCAGGATCTAATAATAATAGCTTGTTTAATAAAAGCAGGCGAGATACGGTTAATGTTTCAACCTTTAACTCTCTGATGCTTTTGTCCTGTCTGTTCTTCTTTCTCTGATTAAATAGAGGTTACATATGAGTGGACCTTCAGTTCAGACGTGTATATTATAATGCTGCCAAACAGCCCGACGGTCACATCGAACCGTCTCGTCTCACATTCACAGCCGACATCCAGAGAGGTCAAAAGGTCAGAGAGACTCCTCAGGAATCAGCTTCTGAATAAAAACCTGTCAGCGTCTGCTCTTCTTCTTCTTTCCCCTCATCTTCATCGTTACAAAAACTAAACAAAACTTTTAATATATAATAAGATGTAGGACGAGGGACGACATCAGAAGATGGAGGGATGTAAAGAGGGTGAAAGGAGAGGGATGATGAAGGGATGACTACAGGGAAATGTCAGGATGAAGGAGTGATTATAATGTGTAGAAAGATGATGAAGGGATGGAGACATTATGGAGGGAGAAGACGGATGAATGAGTAAAAAGAAAGATGGGGATGAAAAAATGATGGAGGGATAAATAAAGGTTGACCACAAGAAAGAAAGAACGAAAGAAAGGTAATTTTGAGGGTTAGAAAGGCAACATAAAGAGGTGTAAAAAGATGAAGGGATGATGTTTAGAGCGACAAAAAAGGATGGAAGGTGTGATTTCAGGGAAAAGAAAGGTGGAGGATTGAGTACAGGTGGGTGTTTACAGGGACGATGGAGAGACACATGATGGAGGGATGACTACAGAGGGAAAGATAGAAGAAAAGAAAGATGAAGGACTGGTTATAAGAAAGACGGAGGGATGTCTGATGGATGGAGGGATGATAAGAGACGTCATCAAAGGGTGTAAAAGAAGAGAAAGGGAGGATGGAGGGATGAAAGGAAGTTTAAAAAGAGGACAGAGGGATGTAATGGAGGATGGAGGGATGACTACAGAGGGAAAGATAGAGAGATAAAAGAAAGTTTTAAAGGATAACAGACGGATGTAAAGATGGAGAGATGGAAGTGTGTTTAGAAGGAAGATGGAGAGGTGGATGATGGAGGGATGACTAAAGGGGGAAGTAGAGATGAAGGACTGGTTACAAGACTGATGGATGAGGGATGACAGAAGGATGGAGGGAAAGACGGAGGAATTAGGGGTGATGGAGAGATGGAAGCATGTTTAGCAGGATGATGAAGGGATAGACGATGGAGGGATGAAAAGAAAGAAAGGTGGATGGAGGGATGTTTGGAAGAATGACAGACGGGCGGAAGACATGAAATGATAGAGGGATGTAAATGAAAAAAAGGGATGACAAAGGAAGTCTGTTTTAAAAGATGATGGAGGGATGACTACAGACAGAAAGAAAGGAAAAGGAAGATGGAGGTCTGGTTACAAGAATGATGGATGGATGAAAAAAGAAAAAGAAGGAAAAGAAGGCAGGATGTAAAAGAGATGGAGGGATGACGGGGGAATGGAAAGACAGTTAGGATGATGAGAGAGGGATGTAAGGAGGGAGGAGAGAAGGATGGAGGAATGTTTGATTAAAAGAACGATAGAGGAACGTTAAGAGGGGTGTAAAAGAAGAGAAAGAGAGGACGGAGGGATGTAAAGAAGCATCATTAAGGGGTCTAAAAGAAGAGGGAGGGAGGATGGAGGGATGGAAGGAAGGAAGTTAAAAATGAGAACAGACAGATGGACGGAGGGATGTTAGAGGGAATTAGGGATGATGGAGGGATGACTGCAGAGGGAAAGGAAGGAAGAGAAAGGTGAAGGACTGGTTACAAGAATGATGGAGGGATGAAAAAAACAGAAAGTAGGATGTAAAAGAGATGGAGGGATGGAGAGACAGTTAAAAAAGATGACAGAGGGATGTTAAGAAAGATGGAGGGATGAAGAGGAGGAGGGAGAGACAGTTAGAAAGATGACAGAGGGATGTTAAGAAAGATGGAGGGATGATAGAGGGATGGAGAGACAGTTAGGATGATGATAGAGGGATGTTAAGAAAGATGGAGGGATGATGGGAGGATGTAGAGGAGGATGGAGGGAAGTTAGATGGATGTGAAGATGGAGGGATGAAAAGAAGGATGGAGGGATGTAAAGACAGTTATGATGATGACAGAGGGATGATGAAGAGGAAGATGGAGGGATGGAGAGACAGATAGGGCGATGAAGTGATGAAGTTAGACGGATAGAGGAGGATTGAGAGACAGTTAGGATGATGATGATGGAGGGATGAAGAGGAGGATGGAGGGAATTCCCTGTTGCGTGCAGCAACAGCCAATCAACACACACACACACACACACAACTCATATTCTATTACGTAATACAACATCCCAACGTGTGTGCGTGTGTACGTGTATGAGAGTGTGTGTTAGTGTGTTAGTGTCTATGTGTGTGTGTGTGAGAGTGTGCGTGTGTGCGTGTGTACGTGTGAGAGTGTGTGTTAGTGTGTTAGTGTGTATATGTGTGTGTGTGAGAGTGTGCGTGTGTGCGTGTGTACGTGTGAGAGTGTGTGTTAGTGTGTTAGTGTGTTAGTGTGTGTGTGTGTGTGGTGTGTGTGTGTGTGTGTGTGTGTGTGTGTGTGTGTGTGTGTGTGAGAGGAGGGTATACCCACGAAAACACTGCGAGAAGAAAAACATCCACATATCAGTTTTAATGTCTATTAAAATATTATATTTATATATTATTATAGGAATACATTTATAAAATATAAAGGTTAAATATAATTTTAAAAAATGTTTTAAAAAATCGCAGAATTTAATGCAATGTTTTAATAAAATAAAAATCACTATTTCTAGTGATATTGGATATTTAATGTCTATTAAAATAGTATAATTATATATTATTATAGGACTACATTTACAAAACATAAAGATTAAATATAATTTTAATGTAAATGTTTTCAAAAAGCAGAATTTAAAGCTAAAAATCACTATTTCTAGTGATATTGGTGCTTTTTAACCCTCAGAAATGTAACGTTTACATCTATTCTATACTGAATAAACACCAGCTGATCTATTAATCTATTAAACACAGACAGACAGGTAGATGATCTCACCTGGGTGGCTTTATGGAACTGCTTCTTGAACCCTGCGACAGACATCACTGATCAGGCTGAAGAGGAAAAACAAAATATATATACTATACTATATACATACATATATATATATATATATAGCCTATATATATATATATATGTGTGTGTGTGTGTGTGTGTGTGTGTGTGAAAGCTGTTGGGAGTAAATAGAAGCCAGATAGTCGGTAAATCCTCTGTTATCGTCTCCAGGCGTCGGTATTGTCCGTGTATTGGTGGTGAACTGGTGCTGGAGCAGGATGAGGATGATTACAGAACAAAACCAGCTGCATCTGTTTCAGCCTCACAGAGAGAGAGAAAGAGAGAGAGAGAGAGAGAGAGAGAGAGAGAGAGAGACACAGATCGTCTAGTGATGAGATGGATCACACATGTGGTAAAAAACAAGCTGTACAAGAATAAGAAATATATGTGGAGATATAAAAACAAATAACAAAATATAAAAGATTAATTATAAAAATCTTCATTTCTAAATATATATATATTTGCATATAAAATAATATTATTATGTACGTTTTTATTAATTAATTCCTTTTTTAAATGTGTTTATTTTTATATAATGTCATGTATGTTGTTGCTTTTGCTATTCCTTGAAGGGCCAAACTTAGTCTGGTATATTTATAGTGTATTCTAATATATTCTTTATATTGTGTATACTATAGATATTTATCTATATGGAAAATAAAATATTATTTTATACTCAAAAAATAACCTAAATAAATTTAATTTTTTATAAATATATAAATAAATAAATATATACATGAATAAATAAATAAACAAAGAAATGTGAAAATAAATGAAAAAGCTTATAATAATTCTTTTTTATTTTGTTTTTAATTATTTATCTATATATTTCCACATTTATTTTCTTATTCTTTTACAGATTTATTCTTACTTATGAATATATCCATCTATCTATCTATTTATACTTATCTTATTATTACTCCATAATAAAGTAGCTACAGGAGTGCCATAAAAAAAATATTTTATTCATTGTCACATTTATAAGTTAATTTTAAATATATATGTATTTATATATTTCTTAAAATATTTATTTAGCTTATTTGTTGCGTATAAATAATATTATTTTTCTATATAGATGAATATAGTATACACAATATAAAGAATATATTAGAATACACTATAAATATACCACACTAAGTTCGGCCCTTCAAGGAACAGCAAAAGCAATAACATACATGACATTATATAAAAATAAATGCATTTAAAAGAGTAATTAATTAATAAAACTATACAGGAAAAAATATTATTTTATATACAAAAATAAATATATTTTTATATTTTGTTACATTGTTTGTATTTTGACCTCCTTCCTCTTCCTCTTTAAGTTGTGTTGCTGTGGTAACGATATGCTAATCTTTAACTCCCACAGTGTTTCATCACATCATAGAAAAGGAGGAGCTGGACTTCTGCCTCCATCTGTCAAACATAAACGATCTTCGGCACGTTTTGTGTGACGTCACCGCGTCGAGAAGAGGCGTTCAGGGATTTCGGCACCACGGACAGCTCCCAAGGGAGTTTATGATGCATTCAAATACAGCTGGGAAATGACGACTTTTTATCATTCAAATAGGAAAAAAACATTCAAACTGTTAAAACTTGTGTCCAAGTTGCAGAGTGTTATCATCATCACTCTTTACACTTACTTTACACTATTCATCCTATATACCACTTTATAGACTGAACATATGTACATGTTACATTTATTTATTGACGGACTGCACACACTATGTTCACCCATTTACTCTGTATCTTTTATATCTCTATTATTATTTTTTTTTTAAAATAATTTTTGTATACCTTTACCTCTCCTGTGTTTCACTCTGTTTGCTGATGTTGCTGCTTTGAATTTCCCTCCGGGGATTAATAAAGGTTAATCTTATCTTATCTTATAATAATATTAAATAATGTGACTGCATTGTCCCACAGTGTGGCAGGAAGTGTAGAGTCTGCAGCCATGCATGAATGCTAATTTGCATACTGATTTCATTTGAGGTAGAAAAGTTTTCCTCTCCTTCACTTCTCTTTTTTACAAACAAGCCAAACAAATCTGGTTTCCATGGAAACACAAGTGAACAGGTGAGCACATGGATGACAGGTTGGGCCGCCCACATAGGTGACCCTCAAGATCCAGAACAACAAGGTGAAGATCACCTTTTCTTCTTCTTCTTCTCACCGTACAGCTCAGTAACATTTAAACAATAACTGAATATTACGGTTGAATTTATGAATATTAGATGCTGAGAGTCAAAGCTAACGTAGCAGACCATGCTAGCTGATATTTATCTGCAACATAAGCAAAAATGTAATTTCCACAACATGTCTGGTAAAGACATTAGATATTAGAATTACAATATCTGTCACATTTACAATGATGCACAAAGCTTGATGAAAAATAATTAAAATGTCTCAAAATATTATAGAAATTAGAAAATGAAAATGTAGAAAATGAAGGTTACTATAGTGATGCAGTCAGAACATTCAGTGTAAGAATAAGTGATGAAAACCATAAAAATAAACATGTTACAGATTAAAATCTGAAATTTCTGTTTTAGAAACAATCATCAGTAAACAGAGGACATAAATCACATGATTGATAACAGCTGGAGAGAAAACTGAACCAACTCACAGCTAAATCTTAATGATGAACTCTTCATTCAGTGATGATGACTGAAACAAATATAACAGTCTACAGATTTTAGAGGATCTTGATGGAGTCACATCAACCAGACGTGACTGTTCAGACGTCTTGTCTCAGCACAACTTCTGAGGTGATGTTATCTGTCATTTACCAAAACCGTCACATTTGATACTGTTTGACATCAAACATCTGGGAGGATGGAAGCATCCTTTACCCTGACATTAGCTATTTCTGCTGTAATAACACGAAGCGGAGCGGTCTCTCATCACCCTGAAGGGGATTATTCCACAACAATGACCCGCTAGCTGAACATTATCCTGCTCATTACACGGCTACTTACTGAAGAAATCAATATTTGACACAAAAACGGTCCTCCAGAGTCTGACATCAGAACTGCGCCCATAGCAACGGTCTGTTATACATAGCAACGGTCTGTTATCCATAGCAACGGTCTGTTATCCATAGCAACGGTCTGTTATACATAGCAACGGTCTGTTATAAAGAAATTATAAAGAAATTGTCCTTGAATAGTTAAGGTTACGCATTGATCTCAAATAGTTAAGGTCAGGCATTGACCTTGAATGGTTGAGGTTAGGACAGGTCGTCTGGCAGTGAGTCTCGCAAGAGTTTTCGCACATTTTCGCAGCTTGGGGGTTACCTTCTAGACACGGCCTTATCTCAGCATCGGAGGTTGCCGCTTGGTTAGTCCTGATGGGTTGTTCCTCTAAGAAACTCATCATCTGTACGGCTGTATAGATGTTTCCTCTTTTACGAGTAGATTTATGATGGAAGTAGAGTCCAGCACAGAGAACCAGTACAGCTGCTGCCAGTCCCAGTCCAACGTAGAGGCTGATCCTTCCCCGACTCACTGGTTGTGGTCTCATTGCTGGTGTCTCTGGTTGTGGTCTCATTATTGGTCTCGGAGGTTTGGGCTCATCAGCAGCTGCTGTAAAGGACAGAAGATAAAATGTGTCTGATTGTCTGAAGTGGAACCATTTTACTGAAACAGGAAACTAAATGAATCCAGCAGACTGACAAAAGAAAGACTAAATATGATCCTAGTCTTCATCAGCGGTAGCCATGACGTACGTTTTACTGCGTCTGGTAGTCGCTTTCAGTCAAGAAAACGTGTTCTTTGTTTAGATTATCAAACAGACAATGGATCATAGATGTTTGCTTCTGGCTGCCAGCGTTAGCTGGTGTAGCTAACACGCTAGTAAGCTTTAATTCTCTCAGGATCGTGTCCGGTGGCAGACAGAACTGCAGAGTGAAAGTGAAGCTTATGGGAAACCAATCTAAACGGATATTACATAAACAAAGAACACGTTTTCTTGCGGCGTCCTTTCTAAGATGAGCAGTGGTGAAAGTTATTATATTCTGTTATGATCAAGGAGTCGGTAAGCTAGCTAGCTAGTGTTGGTGACGTATGTTGTACGAGACGAGAGATGTAGTCCACTGAGCAGTTTCACACTAAACTAAATGATACGACGACAAACTGAGACTTTCTGGACAAAAATGATTTATCTCTCTCCGTTGACTAGCGTTCATATTTATTCAGAAATCAGGTCCCATGGTGGTCCACTAGAAGAGGAGGGACTTCACCTCTCTATGGAGTTCACGGTGTTAGCCGCCATGTTGGAACAGTGTTTTGCCCTCCAGGCTCTGAGCCAGTCGAGACCGCAGCATGCTAACATGCTAAGCTAAGATGTGTTTAGCACTAGCAGGGCTGGAGACTCTTAGTCTGGTTTCACTGACTGAGTTCTACTGAATCAACTCACCTGTGACATTGAGGCGACATTTCTCAGAGCTGATACCATCACCTGTGTGCACTTCACACCGGTACACACCAGAGTCATTAGTCCTGAGTCTGGACATGTGAAGTCTTAGTCGTCCGTCTCTGAGGACGTCTTTGTCCCACCGGACTCGTCTTTTAAACTGTTCATCCTGAGACTCTGGGTCCTCAACACCTTTATCGAGATGAAACAGGACTGAGGTCTTGAGATCAGCAAACAGGTAACAGAGGATAAAAAGTGATTTAGAGGAACTGCTGGTTGTGGTTGTGAACATCCACTCCAGTGTGATGTTGTGGTTCTCCTCTGCCTGATAGGAGGTCTGTGTCACATTCACTACAAATGCTCCTGTAGAGGAGACAGAGAGGGAAAGTGAGCAGCAGACAAACTGACAACTTGAACATGTCAAACTCCATCTAGAGATGTTTGTCTGAAAGTGTATTTAGTGTTTGTGGATAATAAAGTGAAGGTCAACTAACCAGAGACACAGGAGGTCAGACTGAGGAGCAGCAGGATGCTGCAGATCATCTTCATCCTGTGAGAGGAGACAGAAACACATCAGATACAAGTTCAGTTATTACAGGTAGAACAGAGACAATCTGCAGTCTGTCTTTAGTCCTCACAGTACTTCTTCCTCTGTGCTACTGATTACACATGACTGACCAGTGGACTGACACCAAGACAGGAACACTAATGTACTTCTGACACAAGATGGAGCCACTTTAGTGGATTAGAT